>ML778732.1:1118498-1134295 GCA_009831015.1 Picea engelmannii | reverse complement strand
TGTTTCATGCTTAAAGAAGGTTATAGGAGAAAAGATCCCAGTTCAAACTATATTTCCAGAACTTGATGAGGAAGGAAAAATCATATTGGAGCCTGAAGCCATCACTGACACAAGAATTCACCAGCTGAGGAATAGATCCATTTTAGAGTATATCATTAAATGGAGGAAACTACCAGCTGAAGATTCCACTTGGGAAGATGAATCTTTTATATAGAAGCATCCAGAGTTACTCAAGCGTTGCAGACAACACTTGTCTCAAGGGGAGGGTCATGTTAAGCCCTAACATTGGCTCATTACCCCTTAATTGGGGCATATTATATTAGTAAAGTTATTTTATTTATGTCGGCTTTAGGCCATTGGTTGTAACTAGACCTTCTAGTCTCCTATATATACCAAGGAGACATTTTCATTTTGAATCATCTTGTACTTGAACATTTAAGTGGGGTAAAAGGAGGTTTCCCCCTTGAAGAGGCTTATTGTCTAAAATTATCTCTTTTTCAAGGCGTTGAGTACTTTTCCTGAGGTTTTTCTATGCTATAGTGATGTTTGGTTCTTAACACAACCCTTGGAGAAAGTCTAGTAGCGAATTCCAGTAGCACAAAGGTTTGGGTAATGGACCCAAGGTTGTTTCATTTATAATGGTATGAGTTTTAATATATTTGAAGGTAATACTATTCTATATGGATATTATATGTCATTCCATTTCTAGTGGTATGTGGAACGTCACATAACTCCCCACGGTTAGAGAGTTATGGCCATGAGAAGTTGGAGAACCCAGGTTTGGGTAATGGAACCAAGTTTGTTTGATGAATAATGGTACGAGTTTTGATATATTTTCAAGTAAGAATATTGTATATGGATAGTACATGTCATTCCATTTCCAGTTGTATGTGGAACACCACATAACGCCTCACGGTTAGAAAGTTATGGCCATGTGAAGTTGGAGAATCCTCATGAGTCATCTAGAAGCCCTAAAAGGTCAAAGTAGTCAAAGTGGTTTAAGATATTTTAGAAGGTAAATAATAAAGTGAAGTGATGAGTGTACTATAATTCAAATTTAATACAAAATAAATTATTTAAATAATAAAGTTAATGGAGAAATTACTAAGTTGACAAGTGGTTAGAAGTGGGTTAGCCCTAAAATAAGGAATGTGGTTTAAGATGGTTAGAAGGTAACCCCTTGAGGTAAATTAAAGTGATGAGTGTACTATAAGTCAAAGTGGATAAAAAATAAATTATTTAAATAATAAAGTTAATGGATGAATTACTAATTGGACAAGTGGTTATAAGTTGGTTAACCCTAAAATAAGGAAAGTGGGTTAAGATGGTTAAAAGGTAACCCCTTGAGGAAGCTACATGAAAGTATAAATAAGAGGAAATGCTCTCTCATTTTAATCACAATTGAGAATATTGAATAGATACATGTGACTGAGGTAACCAAAGGATATCTAAGATGAATTTCATAGAGAAAGTGAAGTAAAGAAGACCAAAATTCAAGGGAGGATAAATTCTTTTGATGATGCTTTCTAAGGTATGTTATTTACAGGTCATCTCACCATTTTCGCAATAACTTTTTTCTAGAATGATTAAGACAGTGAAATTGTGTGGCCATTGAAAAAACATATCCAAGTATTTGTGGTACAAATTTAAGCTTGTGGTTCGTTGTAGTTTTTGAGTTACACTCTGTCGAAAATAGGGTTTTTGGCTATTCCTGAAACTAGTCTAAAATGGGTGTTTCGAGTAAAAACAACATAACTTCTTCATAACATATCCAAATTAAGTAAGACCAAAGTTTTTGTTTAGAGTACATTTTGTAGTATTCTATGTAAAAGTTTTAGATCCATACAACAAATATTCTGTGCGGGGCACGCTCTACAAGTTCTCTCTCTAGAATAAGCCATAATTAAACAAGGTATGCCATTTTTTCTATAAATCCTTTTCTGAGAGGTTCCAAGTACTGACACCTAGAGGAATTGCATAAAAAAAATGAACCAAATTGTGTACTAGTTTCATATCTTTATTCATTACAGGTGCATAGTTATGATTATTTCAAGTTAGGGTTGTTGACTAATCCAAAACTAGTCATGTGAGACTAAAGAAAAGTTTGATGAAAATGCTAGTCTATTGTTGTTAAAGTTAAGGAAGGTTTGAAAGTATGTGATCATATACACCAAGTCTATTATAGAGTTACAAATCTGATTTGGATGATGAAATTGATGAGGGATTTTGGTTGAGGTACATGTTGGGTACATGGTTGAGACAAGTAGTTGATGAGTTGGCACATACATGAGGTGTATAGTTGATGATGTTGGTACATATTGATGAGTCATAGTTGATGAGTAGTTGATACATGATTGGTACATACTTGGTACATGGTTGGAGGCACTTGTTAGTATTATTGTGGACACATGGTTTATGGATGATGTAGCATACTTGTATTGGTATATTATTAGAAGCACATATTGATCTTGGTGATGATTATGAGTTGTTGTGTTATGCTTCGTTGATGCACATCTTTGAGAGTTGTATTTGTGATTGATCTTGGTGAGTAGATCTGATTTGGTTGATAAGATTGATGAGCCAAGTTGTTTGGATAGGTTTTTGTGAAATGTTATTTGTACAGGTTTGGTGCATGTTTGATGCACTTGTTTATGGTACAGGTTGAGTACAGGTTGTTGCATGGTTGATGCACTTGTTTATGGTACAGGTTGATTATAGTTTGAGGTACAGGTTGATGCATGGTTGATTCCTGGTTCAGGTTATTGGTACAGGCTGTTTGGTGTAGGTTGATTGGTACAGTTTTACAATAGTATATCTCACAATGATAGTGTGAAAGTGGTTCCATCATTCTACTTATATACCAGGGCGATTGGACGGGGCAAGGATAGTTGGTTGTAGCCACCTTTCGGTTGTATCCAAAGAACATAGGGGGTTGTAGCCATAGAATTGGGGAATTGGAGATTCCCTTAGGTTGTAGCCTAAGAAACTAAGGGGTTGGAGCCTCCTTCCAGTTGCAACTGGAAAACAAAGGAAGTTGGTGCTTCCAATGAATGTAATTCTTAAAGAAAAAGAAAAATCATTCCGTGGTTTTATCTCGCTTTGGGTTTCCACGTAAAACACTAGTGTACTGTGTATGTGTGTGATTGCTCATTTTTTCATTGTTTATTTACTCTGCAACTATTGGATGATAATTCTACATTGATATAACACTTGCATTTTGTGGTGAAAATGGATTAAATTTCTCTATTAATGATTCACCCCCCCTCTTAGTAATCCAACAATTGGTATTAGAGCAGGTTTCTTTAGGAAACAATTAACCACTGGAAGGAGATCATGGATTATTTTGAGAATGGAGTACCAATGTTTAATGGTCAGAATGGTTTTAAGTATGAGGTGTGGAGCATAAGGAGGAAAGTATTTTTACATGCACGGGGACATTAAATTTGGCTATCAGTTGTTACAGGATATGATAGTTCAAAAAGGGAAAAGACCGCAACCAAGAAGGAATTGAAGAAGAATAACAAAATGGCAATGGATTTCATCTGGGAAGGATTACCTAATCAGGTAAGAGAAAATGTTGGTAAATGTTCATTAGCCAAAGAAATTTTGGATAAGTTACATGAAATATATTCTTGACCCATCGCAGATTCAGAAAATGACAAAGAAGATGCAGATACAAAACAAGAAGAAAGATGCTCATCATGTAAGACAGATTCAGAATAGGAGTATGACGAAGAAAAAGTTGATTACAGAGAAAATTGATCAGTACAATTGAATATCTAAAGAAAGAAAGAGAAGAAAACAAGTCATCCAGGAAAGAATTGATGAAGCAAAAGGAAAGTATTCAAGGTTCCGAAAAATATCAGCAGGTCATCAAGAATTTAAGAGCTCAACTAGAAGAGGCCAGAAGAGTTGAAGAAACTCTAGAATATCAAAATAAATGTTTAGAATCCAACATAGCAGCACAAAAGGAAGAAGCAGAAAAGAGAGAAAATATATTGATGTATCATCTCAAGGAAAGAACCAATGACTTAAACCAACTTGAGGAAAATTTTGGTCAAGAAGAGGGAAGACTAGAAAAAGAAACAATTACATTGAAAATCCAACTTGAAGAAGCAAATAGAGAAGAAGAGGTCATGAAATCTCAGATAATGAAGAAATAAGAAGAGGTTGAGAATCTTGAAGAAAAAGTTGTCACACTAAGAGTCAAAATCATCAAGCTCAACAAGAATGTTGAAAAGACAGAAACATCCACATTAGTTGTAGAGAATGAAGAGAAGCACTCTACATTGCTAGAAAATAAGAATGAAGAAAACAAAAAGATTTATGCAGAAGTAATCAAAGGAAGGAATCATGGTCAACCAGAATCTAAGAAAACTATTGAAGATATATCTTCAAGAATACCATCCATGTTCAATCCACAAAGAATATTCAATCATGATCATGATCAGTAAAGGAAAAAACTCAAAAGGACTACACCACAAAGAAGATCATTCACTCCCAGGTATGAAAATTTATTTTATGGTCACTATTTTTATTGTACTAAATTTGGACATAAGGTTGCAGATTGCAGGGATTATAAAATAAATGTTCAAGAAATAAATGCCTATGTGGCCCCACATAACATTTATTGTTACATATGTCATAACTATGGACACATAGCTAGTGATTGTAGAAGCATGATCGATACTTCCATGAAAGAGAACACTGATATCATATGTAAGGAAGTGTGGATAAGAAAACCCAAAGAAAAGGTGAATAAAGACCAGGTCCCATAGATTGCAAGATTGGAAATAAAACGAGATGAAGAAAATTCTACAAAGAAAAAGAAAGATTTCAGATACATAAATTTTTGGAAAATAATTGAAAGAAAAGAAGGGAAGCTAAATAAGGAACATGTTCAAGAGATTGTACTTTCATGAATTGTAGTGAAATATGAATCCACAGACAAAAAGAAAGAAGTCAGAGCTCAGAGAGATGATGAATCTACCAAAGAAGATGATGATGCATCTACCAATGAATATGATGATGAATACACGTCAGAGAAGGAAATGTTCTGAGCCATCCGACTTAGAGACTCCCAGGTAATATGAATATTAGACAGGGGGAGTCTATGTGATAGCTGTGACAAACCAAAGAACCATTCTTCGAGAAGCTTGCAGAGTTTGAGAAGACATATCCCGAGTAGTCAATTAGAAGAAGTACAATTTGATAGATTAATCAAGACTTCATGATAGCACAGTGAAAAATGGGTCATCTTTATGGATAGTTGCAAAAATAGAATCTTGGACAGTATGGCCATAGATGGATTTGTAAGAATACTTAGCAGGTTTGGACATATATATGAAAGTGGACGAGAGCATGGATTCATAGATTGGTTCAGAGAGTGGTTCAGAGACAAAGGAATATTATCATAATGGATGATAATTACACAAGAAATGGCTCTAACAATGCTAATGGATTCCAAATTGATAGATATTTTCTGGACACATGCAGTGCATACAACAGTTCACATTCAAAATAGAATAATGCTTAGAAACAACAATGACAAAACTCCCTACGAACTATGGAAAGGAAGCACAAACAACAACCTTTACATCAAGGTAACTCAAGGTAGTATTTTATTAATTGAAATTTATGTTAATGATATTGTTTTTGGAAGTACTAATGACAGGTTAAGCTAGAAATTTGCAAAGGATATGCAGAATGAATTTGAAATGTCATTACTTGGAGAACTATCCTTCTTTCTGGGTCTTCAGATATGTCAAAGAAACCAAGGAATTTGTATTTCTCAATCTAAGTATATCAAAGAAATGATAAAGAGGTTTAGAATGGAAGATTGCAAACCAGTTACCACTTTTATGCAAACTAGTTGCAAGTTGAGAAAATATGATGATTCAAAGTCTACATACCATAGGAAATACATGTCAATGATTGGTATCTTTCTATATGTGACAACATTTATACCATATGTAATGCAAGCAGTTGGACAGGTGGCACGATTTCAAGAAGCACCAAAGGAATCACATGTATTAGCAGTGAAGATGATTTTCAGATATCTCAAAGGGACATAAGAGTTTGGATTATAATATCCAAAAGGAAACGATCTATCACTTATTGCCTACACAGATGCAGATTGGGCAGATTACATTGATGACCGACGAAGCACCAATGGAGTAGCGTTCTACTTAGGTGAGTGTTTATTATCATGGCTAAGCAAGAAACAATCATCAATATCTTTATCTACAATCGAGGCATATTATATTGCAACAACAACCTGTTTTACAGAGGTTCTATGGATGAAACAAACTATGACAGATATAAAATTTTAGTATGATGAGCCCATTACAATATATTGTGATAAACAAGTGCCATAAGTATCTCAAAAACCCGTTGATGCACTCCAAGACAAAGCAAATTCCAATCAAGTATCACTTTCTATGGGAACAGGTTGCAGAAAAGAACATCAGAGTTGAATATGTGGGCACAAAATAACAAGTGGTAGACATATGTACAAAACCTCTTCCACGGGAATCCTTTGAGTATCTGCGCGAGAGACTCAGAGTAATTTCTACTCCAAATTGAATGTTTTTGAAAGCTTATTGTATATTTCTTAGATGTACATGAGGAAGCACCATAAAGATGACAGTTCAGGTTAGGAGGTCAGTTTCAGGAAGAGATCAGTCAGGGGGAGTATACCCAAGGAGAGTTTAGTTAGTGGGAGCAACCCCAGATGGAAAGATACCATTGCCATTGATAAAAAAGGGGGAGAGATTTATCAGATGCAGGATAGAAATGCTTAGAGAGAGAGAACAAAGGCATGTAGACAGGGGGAAAAACCCAAGGAGAGTTCATTCAGAGGGAGCAGTCCCAAAGGGAGATACCCTTTTCCATTGATGTAAAAGTGGGAGAGATAGAAACATTGATGAGGAGTATAAGCATGAATGTTATCAAGACTACGTGTTGCCATCAATGCCAAAGGGGGAGATTGTCAGACAGTTGGATTAGGTTGATGGATAGTTGGATTTCATTGATGCCAACCATTGGAGAGTGATATTTTATATTAATGTCAACCCTTAGTGATTGATTTCAACCCTTGGAGAAAGTCCGATAGCGAATTTCAGTAGCACAAAGGTTTGGGTAATGGACCCAATTTTGTTTCATGTATAATGGTATGTGTTTTAATATATTTTAAGGTAATACTATTCTATATGGATAGTACATGTCATTCCATTTCCGGTGGTATGTGGAACGTCACATAACTCCTCACGGTTAGAGAGTTATGGCCATGAGAAGTTGGAGAACCCAGTTTTAGGCAATGGACCCAAGTTTGTTTGATGGATAATGGTATGTGTTTTGATATATTTTCAGGTAAGAATATTCTATATGGATAGTACATGTCATTCCATTTCCATGTGTATGTGGAGTTCCATATAACTCCTCACAGTTAGAGATTTATGGCCATGTGAAGTTGGAGAACCCTCATGAGTCATCTAGAATCCCCAAAAGGTCAAAGTAGTCAAAGTGGTTTAAGATATTTTAGAAGGTAAATAATAAAGTGAAGTGATGAGTTTACTATAATTCAAATTGAATACAAAATAAATTATTTAAATAATAAAGTTAAAGGAGAAATTACTAAGTTGACAAGTGATTAGAAGTGGGTTAGCCCTAAAATAAGGAAAGTGGTTTAAGATGGTTAGAAGGTAACCTCTTGAGGTAAAGTAAAGTGATGAGTGTACTATAAGTCAAAGTGGATACAAAATAAATTATTTAAATAATAAATTTAATGGATGAATTACTAATTGGACAAGTGTTTAGAAGTTGGTTAACCCTAAAATAAGGAAATTGGGTTAAGATGGTTAAAAGGTAACCCCTTGAGGAAGCTACATGAAAGTATAAATAAGAGGAAAGACTCTCTCATTTTAATCACACTTGAGAATATTGAATATATACAGGTGGCTGAGGTAACCAAAGGATATTTAAGCCAAATTTCAGAGAGAAGGTATGTTATTTATAGGTCATCTCACCATTTTCACAATAACTTTTTTTATAGAATGATTCAGACCATGAAATTGCTAGGCCATTGCGAAAACACATCCAAGTTGTTGTGGTACAAATTTCATCTTGTGGGTCGTTGTATTTTTGGAGTTACACTCTGTGGAAAATAGGGTTTGTGGCTAGTCTTGAAACTAGTCTAAAACATGTGTTTTGGGTAAAAATGTCATAACTTATTCATAACAGATCCAAATTAAGTAAGACCAAATGTTTTAGTTAGAGTACAGTATGTAGTATTCTGTGTAAAATTTTTAGATCCATACAACAAATATTCTGTGTGGGGCATGCTCTACAAGTTCACTCTCTAGAATAAGCCATAATTCAACAAGGTATGCCATTTTTGATATAACTCATTTTATGAGAGGTTCCAAGTAGTGACACGTGGAGGAATTACATAAAACACATTGAAGAACATTGTGTACTATTTTCAAATATTTATTCATTACAGGTACATAGTTATGATTATTTCAAGTTAGGGTTGTTGAGTAATCCAAAACTAGTCATGTGAGACTAAAGAAAAGTTTTATGAAAATGTTAGTCTCTTGTTGTTAAAGTTAATAAAGGTTTGCAGGTATGTGATCATATACAACATGTCTATTACAGAGTTAAAAATCATACTTGGATGATGAAATTGATGAGGGCTTTTGGTTGAGGTACATGTTGGGTACATGGTTGAGACAAGTAGTTGATGAGTTGGCACATACATGAGGTGTATAGTTGATGATGTTGGTACATGTTGATGAGTCATAGTTGATGATGTTGGTACATGTTGATGAGTCATAGTTGATGATTTTGGTACATGTTGATGAGTCATAGTTGATGAGTAGTTGATACATGATTGGTACATAATTGGTACATGGTTGGAGGCACTTGTTAGTATTATTGTTGACACATGGTTTATGGATGATGTTGCATACTTGTATTGGTATATTATTACACTAGAAAATTTGGGTCATTTTGTGACGGCTATTTCGACGTTCTTGGGATGTTATGTCATGGATATTGCGACGAATATTGAGTCTCTCAAACATCATTTCATGTGACGTGGATATTTCGACAAACTTGAATTAACGTTGCAAGAGAGACGACCATAGGTAACTTCTCACAATTGCGACAAAAAAAGAAATATCATCGCCAATACGACAATATAGGCAAACTAAGTGAAACCAAATGTTCGTCGCAATTGCGACGACAATTTTCCTGGTCTATATAGCAAATTCGTCACAGGATTTTTTATTTTCATCGAAATTGCGACAACAACTTTTCTTGGTTTATATAGAAAATTTGTCGCAGGATTTTTTATTACCATCAAAATTGCAATGACAAATTTTCTTGTGTTATATAGAAAATTTGTCGTAGGATTTTTTATTACTGTTGAAATTGCAATGACAAATTTTCTTGGTTTATATATCAAATTTGTCGCAGGATTATTATTGTCATCAAAATTGCGATGACAACTTTTCTTGGTTTATATAGCAAATTTGTCGTAGGAATTTTTATTGTCGTCGAAATTATGACGACAACTTGTCTTGGTTTATATAGCAAATTCGTCACAGGATTTCTATTGTGCGTCGAAATTGCGACGAAAAATATTTATTTAAAAAAAAAATTAAAAAATTATTTTTGGGCGAAATAAATAAAATTTTATTTTAGAGCAATCTTGTGGGAATATTAAAAATTAATGGTTTATTGGGGGAATCTTTAAAATTAAGGGCCATTCCATTTATTGGGAATATTTAGAAATATCGTTCTAAGTATAAATCTTGTGGGAATCTAGTTGGGCACGACCATTGTCTTCTTATTTGTTTAATGATTTATAGACAAGGTTAATTTCCTTGCAAACTTACCTTTCTAACATTATTTTTTATGACTACATGAGAAATAGTTCACATTTGGGAAAAAAATCATTGTCATGGAACGTTTATCCATCTTAATTTTTAAACTACATGTTGGAGGGTGAGTTATCCATGACAAACACACATGTTTTTAAATGGCATGTTGTAGGGGGGATTACAACATCCCCTCTTACCTACCAACCAAACAAATCTTGAATCTTTGTTGAGAATCAAAACACCCTTTCTTTACTCATCAACTAACCAAACCTAGTTAACATGGGATATTATTTAATTATATATTATGTATATAAATACCTTTTTTTTTCTAGGAAGAGAATTAAATTTGGATACTACAAAGAGTTTGAGACTAGCATTGGAGAGTGAGGAGTTTTACCTTTGGTCAATGTTCGTATCTCATGGACTTAACCTAATACTTTGATCAAGTTCCAATTCCATTTCCATTGGTTGACCTCTATTAAAAGACCAAAAAGAGCTTTCTATTTATATTATCTCTAGTCACTGAAAGCATACAAGTTGCTATTTGAAAGAGAACTAAAAAATGCAAGGATATATGACATGGTGTAATCTATATGTCTAATGAGGTCACCCTTTTGCAACTATTCAAAATAATGGGAGGAGAAATTGAAACTTTGGGCTTCAAATATGGAAGGAATCATTTTGGATTGATAAAATCGTAGATATCAAATGGTAACATTACATAATTCAAGTGCAATAGGGATATTTGAGGGTGTTGAATCCATTTTTCTAGTAAAAACAACAAATTCATCAATCCAAAATTGAAATTTCAACAAAGATTGCCTAGATAGAATCTAGTGAGGGAAAATCACAAAAGGTCAAAATCATTTAACATTGATCCTTCTTCTATAATTTGGTAGCCTCTAATTTACCACATGTTGAACTTGAAATATCCTTTGTTATTGGAAGGTAATAGTTATCTATAACTAATTTAGTAAAACATTGACCTAACAACTTAATCAAGATGATAAAAATCTCAATGAAATAGAAGGATATATCCATCATACTTTTGTGTCATACCTCATCTAATAAAATATTTAAATGAGCCAAAACAATGTTGGATAGAAAAAGAGATATATGTGTTAAGAGGGAGGCTTACTTGTAAGGCTTAATTCATGTTCTTTTTTAAGGTTGTTTAGTTGGATCAATTAAATTGTGATTTAGCAATGAATGAGTCAAAACCTACCATAACTAACACAAGTGAAATCCTTAATTCATTGTGGTATAAATTTTCCTTGTAAATCCTTGAAGCAATACATCTTAGGATTTTGATCCCCCTCACCAAATATGGTTATTATAAATGAAAATGAAAATTGAACTTGTCTAAGGTATGATAACCACCTAAGAGTTCCAAACATTCAAAACATTGTATTTAATTTAAGAGGGGCATTTCCATCATGATCATCTTAACTATCATCGTCATTATATGACTATAACCTAGTTCATGTATAAATGAAGTCATTTAATATTAGTAAACCCACCCTAAAATGTTTCTAATGACAATGATAAAAGCACCACTAAGACATCATCAATATACTAGCAAACATCAAAACCTACTTGGCATAACTTACACTTTGATGGTTCTTCATAGGGATTGATAATAAATGATGGTGTCATCCAAGACAACCAAAGGGAGCACTTGGCATTGACATACTTTGGTTACATGTGCAATAAAAAGTAACAACGAGGCTAAGTTCAAAACTTATTGCAGGATTTCAACTTAGCAAGGGATCATCTACAAATACAATATGTTATAAAAGAACTTTCAATAGGTGTGTATTAGGACGACAACAGATGCATTTTAAATTTCAGCTATATTTTATTGAAATGAGTTACTTTCATTATACACATTATTGGATTTGAGAAAAGGAGTCAAAGTCAGAGGATACTCCAAATATTTCTCAAGGATTTGTACTTCTTCACAAGCTGAGTATTCCCTTCTACAAAGTGAAAATGGATATAGTTTCTATAAGATATTGCACATAAACCTCATAAAAGATTTCATTAGGTGGAAGTTTATATATTGTGTTGAAATATTAGATGGACTCCACATCTTCCATGTACATTGCACACAACTCCTACAATTTCAGCCACATGATAAGATTCACCATAAGAATTTTTTAATTTTTTTGAAATAAAACCAACTATGGATCGTTCAAATTGGTCAGACATTATACCAATCCCACACTTTTCCTTCAGAATTGAATGGAAAGAACCTACAAGAAACATCTTCATGAACAATGTTATGTAAACATAATCTTGCATTCATAATTTATAATATGCTAAAATGTGGTAGTGTTTCCTTCACCATTAAAATTCAACAAGAGATTTTCTACCATTCTTGGGAGTTCATATAATGGCCCTTGCAACCCCAATGTAGTATTGGAATCCCATGCAAGTATTTGGAGTAGAGCATGAGCAATAAATGAAAACAACATGTATCTCTACACAAGCTACCTTGTCATCCACTCTTCTTCTAGAACCAAAATGTTGGCATGGGAAAATTTTCTATGACAACCTCACAGGTTCACTAGGAAAAAGGGATCAATTAGACCTTGAACTATTAAAAATGGTGAACCCTTTGGTTATAGATCAATTGTCATAATTCGTTTTCTTATTAAATAAATATATGAAACTATCAAGCAAGAAAAACTGCAAATTAAATGAAAACTACTCTAATCATGTGGGAGTGATTTTAATAACTAATCAACATGAAACAAAAATATAGGTACAAAGAGTAGGTAGAACAGTCCACCAACTATGGCATAAACACCAAACCCAAGGAAAACTCTAAGAATCTAGAATAGACTACAAATCACCCATAGATTTCCTACTTCATGTCAACTTTGATGTAAAACAAAGGGATAATTACAAAACATCAGGAGAATAGTCCACCAATTGTCATTTATACAAAACTCCTAGGGAAAACTCCAAGGACTAAGGATAGCCTACAAATCACCAAAAAACACACTTTCTTCACATCAATTTGTTAGCATGTGAAAGATAATTGAGCGATAAGAAATAAACAAGAAAATAATCCACATGATACAATGTTACAAACCACAAGCACCAAGATACCTCGAAGAGTAGAGAATAGCCCACAACCAATCATATATCTAAAAAACATAAAGAACTTGGCTGGCAATGGCTTATGTATTCACATAAGAAGATAAATTACATTACAAAGAAAAGTACCCCTACAAATGTGCACACGGTTTTCCTTTATACAAAATAGGGAGACTCTTAGACCTTCCAAATGAATTTCAACCTACCAAGTGACCCTTGGTATCCTAAGTGACTCTCCACATTCTCTCTCTTCTCTCTCTTGAAATTTCTTTTATGACTAAAAAACAAAATTAACTAATAATCAAGTTGGTCATATTTGAAGTATAACAATTTAGGTGGGTGAATATTTCACTCAACATATTCTCATGTACATTAACCATACTCTCAACCCTTCCTGGATAATTCATTATATACTCATCTTAGTCTTTCAAATTGCTTAACAATGAGCACTTTGCAACTTTCTAGGACTGCCTCATTGATATAAAGGATTTTATTGGTGTTATTACTCTAAAAGTCACCCTAGACTGTAATCAGGTGATATTGGTAACATCAAAATATTTGTAAGTATAAATGAGGTTTTAAAAAGTCAAATGGACAAGACTCAAAATAATAATTCTTTAACTCATAAATCTGGGCCAGTATGCACAAGAAAATGAGGTCTTGATTAGCTTCAGTTAGTGAATGGGAGTAAAAATGAATAGGAGGAAGAATTAGTGAGGGAGGTGTGAAGGTATGCCATTAACATTAGGTCTTCAAGCAGCCCAAAGAGGAAAAAATCAAACACAAGATCCTCTTGAATTCAAAGTTTAAAGAAAACTGAAGAATATCATAGCAGTATTATAATCAAACATTCATCATAACACAACCATAACAAACTCATGTGGATCCTCCAATAATGAACACTTCAGTATAAGAGGTAACAAGATGATGTAAAGAGAAACTGACTTCTACTAATAAAAAATTCTCAGGTCTAGTACATAACCAAAGAACAGTCCACTCAGTCAAACAAATTTACAATAATGGAGCCTCAACTCAACCCTTCCAACCCCGCTCTACTCTTGTATCGTGAAATATATAGCACCATAGGTTCTTTCCAGCTCACCAATTTGAACTCCAACCCCTTTACCAAAATAGAAACAGTTAAAAACAAAGAATGACACGTTTTAACCGATTTCCTACTTTTCAGGAGGCGAAATTCTGAAAACTGGGCTTAAAAATGCCACTTGTAATTATCAAAATACAATAGATGTGTAAAATATGAGAACATTTTTTGTAGATAAGATCATTATGAAGAAAAAAATCTCTCATTTTTGTTAAATTCATCTCCATATGGCTGCAATAGGTGTCACACAAACATGTCTCGACCAAGAAAACACGAAAACTGAAAACATAGGGCTCAAAGATTCTTTTGAATCTCCCAATCCATGAAACCTGTGTGAAAAATGAAAGAGGTTAATGTTCCTGGGTATGTGATTGAAAATAAAATCCTTTTTACTTTTAAAATTCATCGTAGTTCACCCAGATATCCTCCTAGAAGTCAACTGGTCAAAAATGTCAGTTCAACAGTCTTAAAACAATGTTTAAGAAGCACGTTCCATAACACCACTTGTATGTAAAATAACTCTTTGACCATATCACATTTTGAAAAAATGATAGAGGTTTTTTTTATTTGGTATTTTCTAAACAAAAACCTCCTCTAGTTTTCAAAAATTCCTTCCCATTTGTTCATAATCCAAGTTTCAGGTTAATGACTCAAAACTGGTAAAATAACTTTGTACAATTCGTTTTCTGCCAGAATTTAGGTAGCGCCCGCCTGTGTGTCTGCATGCGATTAGGTAGCATAAATTTGTGGGTTATTTTGATGCTTGGAACCTTGTGATAATGTTGTCAATGCTTTTTTCTTTGGCTAGTATTGTCTTGAGATGCCGATTAATGCTTGAACTTGGAGACTGGGCATAACCCAATATAAATTTAATTTTCCTGCATTATATTCATTTGCCAAATTGAATAATGAAGGAATTATGCAAAGATGAGGCATAAACCAATATTTTTCTAACATATAGGCTCCATGGGGGATAGGGTCCTCCCTGTGAGGCTCTAAGAACTCTTTTAGTTTCAGTGCCTTATCCTAGGGTTTCTCCCAACCTTTAAAACTGCAACTTACTTTGCAAACATACAAAATTTTGTATGGTGTCTAGTCCATTGGTCTATGGAGTCAACATTCAACCATTCTCTAAAAAATTCTCAAGGCCTGCTTTTATTCACACAAACTAACTATTATTTCTGCAAACTGAAGGGAAAAGAAATGCTCGGGCAATGAGATTATTCCCTACACTAATCTAGTCTAACCAGATTTGCACCCTGATCAGGTAAAGGAAGAATTACATAATATCCATTCAAGTAATTTCAAAACTGAAATAGTCTTGTCTCTATTGATGATCAATAGATAATAACAGAAACATATCACCAGTGATAGATAATCATTCATAAAACCATACTCACAAGGAAATTGGAGAATAACCTCATGTTAACATCATCATACACAATCTCAAATTGATCAATAAAGTTCTCAAAGGCTTCCAAATGCCTCTCAGCTATAACATGATCCACTCTAGGGAACCGGGGAAGATACTCAAGAAAATTAAGAGAATAAGGATGAAGGTGTTAATGTTTTATGCTGATATTATAGTTCTTTGCATTTCATAAGATAAGAGCATAATATGAACAAGATCACTGAGAAATACACATCCACAATAGACATAGCATTTATCCTGGGAAACCCTCTAGGGGAAGAAAACCCAACAA
>ML778732.1:1083549-1113130 GCA_009831015.1 Picea engelmannii | reverse complement strand
TGATACCATGTTAATGTTTTATGCTAATATTATAGTTCTTTGCATTTCATAAGATAAGAGCATAATATGAACAAGATCATTGAGAAATACACATCCACAATAGACACAACATTTATCCTAGGAAACCCTCTAGGGGAAGAAAACCCAACAAAACTTCCTTATCATAAATAGCTTATCAAGAGTTCAAGAGATAACTCAACCAATACATAAAATCCTCCTCCAAGAGATGCGCCACCCTTCTTCTTCTTTCACCAACTTGAAATATCAACTTGCCTCATAAGAACATGAGCAAGTGAAGTGTGTTAGAAGTGAGGCGCTAGCCTCTTCTTTATACTAATCTGGCACATGTGAAGAGTCACCATCTTGGCAGGGCCGACCTCTCACACTGGGTGGGTAAATCCACCTTTAATTAAATCTGGCCCTTTCATTATAACTAATGGGGCCGACTTCTTATTCTTTACATTATAATTGTCCGATGACCAATCCGCAAAAGGGGATTTGGTCCTTATACAATTACTGACTTGATTAATCCTCAATGGGGATTAATCTAATAATAAAAATAATAATAATGACATGGTTAATCCACAATGGGGATTTAATCCAATAACAAAATAATAAGAATTCTCTTCGCAGTTACATTATTTCAACAGAAGGTAAGGTGGCATCCTTAAATACTTAAAAATCTTATCTCAGATCCTACTTTAAATAGTAGTGGGTTGAGTATGAGATGTATCCAATTAATAGAAATGTTCAATGGTAATATCAGAAGGTGATGATACCTCTGAAGGCTTTGAAACAATTTCAATATCTTCAATGTTACAAGGATGATTAGGTTTAGGAGGGATTTGAATGCAAATCTCATGTTTATAAATAGGTTTAGGCAAGGACACATGATCAACCTCAACAACACAAGTATGTGACAAAATTTCCCCAAGGTTATAAGAATGCTCTGATTCAGGAGGAATTGGAATGCATAACTCATTTTTAGGAACATGTTGTAATGAGGATATAGGATCAACATCAACAACATAAGGCTGCAAGATTTCCTATTCTAAGGTTGGATATATGAAGGTAGGTTGATGATCATAGGAATAAACAAAGCATAAAATAATCCTCTTGACATGTGAAGGGAAAATCATGAAAGAGTTTATAAAGAACAACAAAAGTTTATGTAAAAGACTAATGAACTGATACCCGGTCATTTTTCTGTCAACATGATCGTCCCCAATGGAGTCTTTGATCATGGAGTCGCCAGGTAGATGATTACAATCAACTTTCTGTATCCCTCTCTTGTCTACCATCAAGAGCTGGACCTATGTCGTTCTTCCTAGGGAACTCTTTAATATGCTCAAATACGTCCCCAACAACGACGCCATTTATGTTATCACTCCAAAATTCACCCTATACTGTAATCATGTGAGCTTGGTAACATAAAAATATTTGTAAGTGTAAATGAGGTTTTAAAAGGTCAAATGGACAAGACTCAGAATAATAAGGCTTTAACTCAGAAATCTAGGCTAGTATGCCCAAGAAAATGAGGTATTGATTAGTTTTAATCAATGAATAGGAATAAAAATGAATAGGAGGAAGACTTAGTGAGGGAGGTGTGAAGGTATTCCATTAACATGAGGTCTTCAAGCAGCCCAACGAGGAAAAACTCAAACACAAGATCCTCTTGAATTCAAATGTTAAAGAAAACTGAAGAATATCACAACTGTATTATAATCAAACATTCATCATAACACAACCATAAAAAACTCCTGTGGATCCTCCAATCATGAAATATTCAGTATAAGAGGTAACAAGATGATGTAAAGAGAAACTGACTTCTACTAATAAAAAATTCTTAGGTCTAGTACATAACCGGAGAACATTCTACTTAGTCAAAGAAATTTACAATAATGGAGCCTCAGCTCAACCCTTCCAACCCCACTCTACTCTTGTACCATGAAATATATAGCACCATAGGTCCTTTCCATCTCACCAATTCGAACTCCAACCCCTCTCCCAAAATAGAAAAAATTACAAACAAAGAATGACATGTTTTAACTGATTTCATGCTTTTCAAGAGGCGAAATTATAAAAACTAGGCTTCAAAATGCCACTTGTAATTCTCAAAATACAACTGATGTGTAAAATATGAGAACAAGTTTTGTATATAAGATCGCTATGAATATAAAACTCTCTCAGTTTTGTTAAATTCATCTCCAGCTGGCCGCAACAGGTGTCACAAAAACATGTCTCGAACAAGAAAACACTAAAACTGAAAACATAGGGCTCAAAGATTCTTTCGAATATCCCAATCCATGACACCTGTTGGAAAAATTAAAGAGGTTAATGTTCCTGGGTCTGTGATTAACAATAATTCCCTTTTTATTTTTAAAATTCATCTTAGTTCACCCGAAAATCCTCCTAGAAGTCAACTGGTCAAAAATGCCAGTTCAACAGTCTTAAAACAAAGTTTAAGAAACACGTTCCGTAGCACCACTTCTATGTCAAATAACTCTATGAACATAGCACATTTTGAAAAATGGAGAGATATTTTTGTTATTTGGTATGTTTTGAACAAAAACCTCCTCCAGTTTTCAAAACTTCCTTCCCATTTGTTCATAATCCAAGTTTTAAGTTAATGACTCAAAACTGGTAAAATAACTCTGCACAATTCATTTTCTGCCAGAATTTAGGTAGTGAATTTAGGTAGCGCCCGCCTGTGTGTCTGCATGCGATTAGGTAGCATAAATCCTTGGGTGATTTTGATTCTTGGAACCTTGTGATAATGTTGTCAATTCTTGTGTATTTGGCTAGTGTTGTCTTGAGATGTTGATTAATGCTTGAACTTGGAGATTGGGCATAACCCAATATAAATTTAATTCCCCCCCATTATATTCATTTTCCAAAATGAATAATGAAGGACTTATGAAAATATGAGGCATAAAACAATATTGTGCTAACAATTGGCATTAATTTTCCTTGAGTCCATGCTCTAAACAACCCTTTCTCTACTCTTTACCAACACTTCCCTCCACTATGGAACCATTTTTCTACTCTTTACTGAAACTTCCCTCGAATATGCTTTGCCCATCACATAGTTGAAGATAGTCATTATGGATTGTGACCAAATTATCTTCCTTTGAACATCCCTTGGGAATTGAGCATTCATATTCTTAGGATTTGGATGTCATCTAGCTCAACTTTTTTTACTTCACTGATTCCTAACTCCTCTTTTGGTAGATTAACCATTGGGATTTCATTTTCAATATTGGAGCTTTGCTCTAGCTACTTGGTGGTTGTGATAAAAATGGTGCCAAATGTTACAAAGGTATTGATTGATGGCCTTGTATCCACTAGGGTTGGAGAAAAGACAACTTAAGTGTGCTTCCTTCTTCTATATTCTACCTTTGCATAATCCAAATCTCTCCTATATAGATCCTCTTGCTCATGCTCCCAATGACACAATCTCTAAACTAAGGATTGAGATACAAAGCATTTCTCAACAACCACTTGATGAGGATCATTTACTTTGATCATGTATAAGAGAATATTGTATGTTTTATATTCCAAGGGTAATTTATCCCCAACAACCATGTCAAATATTTGATAACTATTGATTTTTAGTGGAAACTTTGTCCAAAGCTCTTTCTTGTTCTTTTTTATTTTTTTTGTTTCCCCATGTAGTATAGATTAAAAGGTTACCTAGTCTTGGATGAGAAATCAAATAGACACATTCTTGGGAAGTGTGTGTGGAGTAATTAATGTCCCATATATCCTAATATAATATAATCTCTCTAGTAGGTATCAATAATTAATTTGCTTCAACACTTCAATGGACTATGATGAAAAGCATAACAACTTATCACCATAGATTCTTTCATACAAGGGAACCAACAAAAATTCAAATATAATGGATTACTTTTGCATGGATTATCCACAAGCCTTGGAAATAATCATGTACAAGTGCAAAGGAAGGCTACTAGGTGGGCTTGAAAAAAGAGAACTCTTAGCTCACACATACATAATACATAAGATAAGATGCCATGTAAAACTCAAGTTCACTACTATCTAAGGGAGTTTTAGCCTTTGGAATACATTGTGCAAGAAGATTAGATATGAATTATACCTAATAAAATATCATCCCATGCTTGAGCACCCCATGCATAATCAAAATCCATCTTAACCATATGTATCTAGTGCCTCGTCTACCATACAAGAGGTTCAAGAGAATTCTTAAGGCTTGAAGTTCCATTTGATTATTTTTTATTAAGTGTACCTTACTTGTGGTAGTTTGGAATGGCTTAACTAAAAGCCACCATGCCTTCACAATGTTATAAACATCATGCATTTGCTAAAATTTTGCAACCACCAAAGGCTTACTAACATTGTGGGAGGTGAGAACTCATACATCCTTTGAAGAGTATCAACGCCATATTGCTCGATTATGTCATCGCTCTATGATTTCAATGTTCAAATTGTTACATCCGCATTCTCAATCAAGGTATTTAGCATGTTTATGCATGGAAACAATTCCTCTTTGTATCCCACCTTGTGGAATCACAAGACCTTAACATTGAAATCCTTGGGTTCTTGTCCTTGGCTTATTTTTCTGCTCGCAATGATTTGTGGAAGGTTCAGCATCATTGTACATATCATATAGGAATGAATACGTAGGCTTTGATGCAATGTTGAGTAGAAACACCATGTCCATGACACAATGAAAAGACACAATGAAAAGAAGGGTAATGCTCTTTGTCATGTGAGACACAATGAAAAGACACAATGAAAAGAAGGGTAATGATCTGAAAAAGTATTATAAAATGATTGACATGGACATTTCCAACCCCTCATGTTTAATCCTTAAAAATTATTATTGCATATTCCCAAAAATTTCTTTTTTCATGTTGCACCAAGTTTAAAGTTTTCACATTGCTTGGAAAAAGATTCTTGCCACATGTCACATGTCACAAGACTTTCAAAGTTGCATATATAATGTCACAATATTTTGGAAGTTTCATATTTCATATTCAATTTCTATTTGTTGCCTAGAATCCATAGCCCAAGCACAAGGCACCAGGTCTTTCTTTCATTCTCACGTCTTGAATCAAGGAGTATTGAATCAATATATACCAAGTCTTATAAGAGAATCTACAATTATCATTAAGTGTATAACAAAATTACAGTCACAAATATATACAAGCCATTGAAATAGCCTTGTGTATATTATCAGATGAAAAATTACCCATAATGTCAATGCATTATATGCATCATTACATGTTCAGCTATATAATGTACATCTAACTATCTTATCAAATTATTACTTGACATCATGAATTTCTTTTAGTCTTCTTTTGTGCTTTCCAGTTCTTAAGCAATTCATCCATCTCCATGTCTTCGTTTACTAGGTTCTCTTCAACAGCTGATGTTGTTTCAGTCCTTTCACGTCGAGTACATCTGGTCTCGTACCCACAGCATGGATCCTTCTGTGAGGGTCCATCACCTAAAAAAAAAAATATATTAAATTTATATGGCCAATTTTTAAATATCATTGAAGTAGTTCATTAATATTAAAAAAAAACTTTGCAATGTAATTATTTACCTGGTCCTCTAGTCGACACCGTTGGAATGGATGCCGGCCTGTTCACCTGATCTTCAGGTCAAGGAGGATCAACTATGACATTCTCTTCCATTGAAACATAACAATTTATAAGTACAAAATTATTAAGTATATGATTAATATATATACATTTTACCGTCGTGGGCCTCAGTCATAGGAACATCTTGGGGCTGCACCTCACTGGGATGGGGTTGCTAGGGAGCACCGTGATATTCTGGCTACTTTTCACCATCAACTCTCTATTGTCTAGTACTAATGGTTTTGTTGATAATGTTTGTCCCCTGATTAAAACAAAGTAAGACATTAAATTATGGATGATATCAAACATTTACGTATTTTATAAGTAACGAAAGGTTACTCTGGAATGATTTTTATTTACCTTATCCCACAAGTTGGATCTTGGGGTCTTCCCCATGCTTTTCCTATGATCAACCACGAATTTATAACCATACTTGTAACCAAGTTGGAGGTCTTCCTTCGTGGTTTCAGTTCCGAAGTCGTCGCCTTGCATTGCATAAGGGTATGTTTTTTTAATGTTTTTGGCTGCAATTACCTTAAAGTTGTAAGGTGATACAAATAATATTCTTAAGATGTTTGGGTACTTACGATTCGTGACTGTAACCTTGAGTAGCCGCCCTGGCCTAACTTGTGTTGGCCATGTTTGGAAATCGTTTCTTTGGTTACCTTCGAAGTGCCAAGCAACCTATCATCAAAATTTTCAAGTATGTTATATATAAAGACACTTTTATTTAGATCTAAAGAAAAATAAAGATGGTATTGAATTCAAAACATTGTAATTTATCTTGGTGTACCAGTTATTTGTTCTCCCAATTTTTTCAAAATATTCTCTTTTTCATCATCAATGATCGCCTTCCACTCCCTCTCTGGAATTGAAGGAGGACGCTCATACCTAGGATTTCCTACCAATCTTTTTCTATAAACATCCCGTGTATATTTTAAATATTTACCCACTGCAGATGTGACCACTTTTTTATTGAACATGTCTACTCCAAATAGGCCTTCAAGATAATCCATAAATTCCTTTTTGAGGTTGGAATTCTGGCAATTCCACCTCATGCGTAAGGTTGCCCCAAAAATAGACAAGGTATTTCTCTCTAGGTGCCTATAAAAAAGGTCGTTTCCTACACACAAAAAGATATGATCATTAATTTAAAATTAATAATCTAGATGATTTATGTATGAGGACAACATTAAACGATTAAAATATGAATTAAAACTACCTAGGAGTCTTGATTGTTTTAATGGAAGTCCATTATCATCGTCCAAAAATGTGCACGGAAGGGTCCACGTGCTTGTCACACATCTAGCTCCAGGAAATGCAACCATTTCAACCACATCACTATGATCCTCATCCTTTCCACCATCTCTAGACTCTAATTGAGGTGTGGATGCCTGGTTGTGCGTGTCATGGATCCTATCTAAATTAGGTGTGGAAGATGGAGAAGTAAATAGTTCTCTAGCAGCTGTATGATCACCCACATCAGGAGAAATTGGTGAAGGTTGTTCCCATGATGATCCCTTCTTGTTGGGCCTTCATCTCCATTGTTATTGATTAGATGCAAGATTACTCTTCCTTTTTGGTTCTAATCTCTTAGCCCTAATCCTTGAATGAAGTAGACCAATTGTGAAGAAGGTTTCTTCTTGACTCCATAATCACCTTTGATTCACATTGACTCTATTTCCCATGTTGGATTGGGCATTGATCTCTACTTCCTTCCATCACCTTTTTTAAATCATAAAAACCCAAAAACATTGTTTTACTAAAGCTACTCCTTAACTGTGTGCCTCATTGATTAGCTTTAGTAATCCTAGTAGGAATACCTCCCTTGATCTAGAGGAGAGCCAATATAAAGTGAAGAGGATACGTTTATTAGGTGGCAGTGATGACCGTCTATTGACCGACATAAGTGACACATTGTTAAATGGAAGGTAAAATACAAACGGAGGTTGTCTAAATAACCTAAGTCATTTGGAATGAAATGACCCGACGGGTTTAATTCCTCCATTGGCCAACTAAATTCCTAAAAATAATAAAAGAAATAAAACTAATCTAAAATCTATGATTCTAAAAAATGATATATTACTTACTAATGTTTATTAAAAATAAATGTGAATATACAAATGATTATAAACAATCTATATATAGTTTACAAGGTTTACTTGAAATCTTGCGAAAATGAATGTTTATAATAATGTTTCGAAATAAGATAAAGTAATAACATAAATCTTTTTTTTTTTTTTTAAGATTTTAAACTAATAAATACTAAGTAAATACAATTGAAACAATGAAACAGAAACAATCAAAGCTAATTAATGCAATCATCGTCTCATTCATATATACACAAATCTGAATAATAGAAAGCAATGCACTTACTAACCTCTCACTGATTAGTAGTACTAAGCTAAATTCATCTCTCTGTATTTGTATGAGCTCCTCTTAACCTGTTTCAAGTGTAAACCTATGACAAAAGAAAGCATAATACTTCATAAATAAATTCAAGGAAGTGTTTCATATTCTAGAATGAGTTTATAACGTCAGAAAGACAAATAATTATATATCTTGTGACCTTGAAATGTCCAATAACTAAAAATGAAAGAAATTCCAATTCTCAAGAATGGTGTTACCAACTATCTAGCATCACATGTAAACTCAAAATACTTGAATAGATGACCAGTCACAGATATAAACTAAACCAAAAGATAATGAACAACATAAAGAAAAACATGATATCAAAAATTATATGCAGAATAGTCTAAAGCTAATTCAATACAAATAAAGTTTCATATTCAAAATTTGTACGAGAAACAATATTAACATTGCACAATATACAAAAGCACAAAAGCCAAAGAGTAAATTGTTTTCTCATATAATTTCAACAAAATGTGTTCATTATATGGTCCAGGAAGAACTTTTGGGATAATAGATTCTTAAAGATTGAAACAATTAATATATAAATGATAACAATTAACCATGTATTGATAAGAAAGACTAAAGCTAATTTAAATCAATGCATAATCAATTATTCAAGGAATATGAAGATATTATAATGAAAATAAAACCATTTTACTCACAGGACAAAAGCCATTAAGCAACCTAGAATTCCATATTCTTCTTTGAAAATACTCGTCCATTCTCCCAAAGATTCCAACCATCCGTTACTCCATTTGAAAAGAAGAAAAGTTTACAAAATAAACAATATACAAAAGAGAAAGGATAAAAATACTCCTCTCAATTTCCTAGATCTCCTATAGCTTTGAACTTTCTCATATATTTATACAATGAATGAACAGTCTAGGCGTCACTAATAATTTTTGCCACCTAAAATTTTCCTCATAAAGAGACACAAATATATCTCAAATCATGCATTTGTTTGGGAAAATTTCTACGCAGAAGTTAAATGGTTCCATTTGGGAGATGCGTTTTCAACCGTTTCTTCAAATTCCTCACGGTTTGGCTGCAATCAGTCCCACAAAATTGTGTCTCTGTTCTTGACGCATTTCCAAATTTTATCTGTTGTTGTTCATAAATTTATTTGCAACAATCAAATATTATTTTTGGATCAATCATCTTGAATGTATTTAGATAATAAAATCAAGCCATGATCAGATCCGTACCAAATAACTGATAATAGAAACACGTGAAACAAAAAGAAACCGAAATTATTAACATAAAAATCATGAATAAAACAAAATCTAGAACAACAAAATAAAAAATGAATTTAAACTAACTATAAGTTCTAAACAAACATTGTTTATAATTTCCTTTCAAATATGATCTTAAAATTCTAGAAGCTTCAAGCTAATGGAGAAGAGAAAAATATTAAATTTGTTTTTTTACAAAATCAAACAAATGATAGATAAAAAAAAAAAAATTATTTTTATTTTTTGAAATGAGATGCAAAATGAAAAAACAATTTAATTAATTAATATCACCAAATAATTTTATGAAAATGAGAAACCAACCAAGATATTATTTGATGAAGTATTGAACCCATTATTCAAAATAGTAAAACTTGCTAATGAGTGAAAGAAAGAACACATAATCATAATTTAAACGAAAGTAAACAATTGATAAAAATTAACGTTTTTGTTTAAATTGAGATTTCTATGCTCGTTTCTAAATTTTGACATATACTCTTGTAATGAATATCTCATACTATAGTGAATGTCTTAAATTTGTCTCAAAGCAAGCCAAGGTATGGAACTATTTGAAAATGTTGATTCTGTAGCTCATTATAATTACCAATATTCTAATGGGGCCCCTTTAAATTTTGTAAAAATTTAGGGGGATTTGTTGGGGCCCAACAAATGGCGACTTACAGAGTGAAGAAGTTATCTCTGATTTGGTAAGATTTCATCTCAAGAAGAAAATAATAAGACTTGAAAAATTATTTAAGCTCCTTGAAATAAATTCACTCTGAGACCATATAGTATTAGGATAAGCTCAATCTTATAACCAGACAATATAATTTTTTTTGCAGGAGATTATAACCTAAAATAATGTCTTAATCAAAGAGTCACAATGTTTATAAAAGAACTTCAATACCATTGATAGAACCACTGCTGCTAGCAGGCGTCCATATCCTCAACAGGGATGTCATTTAACCCACTCAAATGCTTTAATCTCATCCAATAGTTGTATCCACATGATGTATACTTCCATAAAAGTTAATTTAAAAACATATACCTTCTACCTCTCGAACTGACATTGCTTCACTACCAACAGGCCTGTCTAGTACCCCAATGAAGTTGTCTTGGTATCATGTGTGCATTTACCCACTGCCAACGAGCTTGTTCAGTACCCTGACATGTTTACACACACTTCCCACACTTAAGTGCTTCTAACCCTCTTATTCCACTTTTAAATAATAATACAATTATAGATTTCTTGATGACAAAGAGAGCGGGGTGATACTAGAGGTTAATCACAATACAGGTGAATAGTTGATCATGTTATTTATTTTCTTTCAAAACTTGAAGTTTTGTCATGGTTTAGAGATTTTAGATTTCCTTTAAGAAATCATCTAGAGAATGGGGAAGCACTTAAAAGTGATTCCTTAAGAATATGGATGGCGTAAAAAGTTTAAAGATCATCGTAATTCTCAAATATGTAAACCATATCTCTGGTTTAATACTTTGGCAAAGACAATTTGAGAACAAAATGAAAGTGACAATTAACTTAAAAATCAATTGTTTGAGCTATATCGTAATATCAAGATCTCTTTGAACTATTTCAATTTTCTTGAAAAACACAAGTCTTAAAATAAATGCTTTCTTCGACAATAGCTCTTTGATTAGAAATATATTGATTCAAAAATACATATAAGAAGAAAACTCATTCAAAGCAATCAAATAAAACACAAAAACACACAACAAACCAAATCAAATTTTATTAATGAGATTCAAAATTAGAAGTACTCAAAATAAAATAAAAACAAAAGAAAACTTTTCAGGAAACAATTTTGGCCAAAGATAAACTTGAGCTTTTGGATCCACTAGCATCTCACTGTAAAATAAAGAAAGAACTAAATCATATAAAATATCATGTGAAAGAAAGTTTTTTTCCTAAGATAGTGATGCATGAGATGCTACTTTGACCAAGCATTATTATTAAAAATAAAAGAGACTAAAAGAAAATAGAAAAATCCTTATTAGGATGAGTGCAATCCTACTCGTGGCACCTTGGGTTAGGGTTGAATTGATAGTTCAAAATTACTTATCTCTTTACTTTCCATTTAAATTTTTCATGATGATACTGCGTTTTTGAAAATAAATATTCAACGAAAAGTAGAGAGAAAAAGATTTAAAGTGGACTTCCCTGACAACATTCATATTATAGCTCTCTTGGTGTACACACTTGTGTTTATAATTGCATTATTACACAAAGAAATATTGAGAAAGAAAACTAAAGAAAACCTACTCCTAAACCTACTAAATAGATCAAAACACTAAGTAAAATCGTATTTCCAATGCAGCCACAAGAACATTTTCAATCCTGCAAGGCACAGAAAGTTGAAAATCAGAATAAAAGAATGTAGTATTTGTAGATACAAAAGAAATATGTCATATTTACCTCTTATATATTCTTTTAAAAGAAAAATAAGAACGACCTTACCATTCTTTTGAAACTTCTTGATGTATGAATCCCCCAACAAATCTGCAATCTGGTCATGATATGGGTCATAATGGCATGGAAGAGTGTAAGTAAGTTTGGAAAACTTATCAATATTATGGGGACCTGACATAACCATCAACCAAGGCCAAAGTGCCCCATCCTTCTGACAATTCTCCAAATGTTCATCAATTTCTTCACATGGAGGATCTAAAAAAATCATGTAATGCTTACTTCCTATATATTTATGTAAAAACAAAGCAAGCACAACTTTATCTTTATTATGAAGAGTTTTTAGATACGAATCTTCAAGCCATTCTAAGATCCTGTCATAAAAATTAAGATGCAAACTATGACTTTGATGAAATGGATATATCAATGGGGAACACATACTAAGAGGATTCATGACATCAGTTAGATTATTGGTTTGAAAGCTTCCTTTGATGAGATTGATCATTTCAAAATGTGAAGCATAAACATTAAAATTCAAACTAATCAAAGAACGAATATGCAATGTAGAATATTTGATCTCCATAAGAATGAGTGCATTGTCTTTTTCAACAATAAATCGTGTAAAATCATCTGGCAACATGTCATTTTTCCATGCGAGTGATGAAAGTGAAAGAGCATCAAATCCAACTTCATAAATGTTATGTTTTGAATTAATTTCACCAAATTTTGGCATATAAAAAATATTTGATTGTGATGGCAAATAGTAAGATACTATGGGTAAAGTATCAAGTCCACCAGAATCTTATAAGAGATCAGGATATAAAGAGTAAAAGGAATCAGAAATGAGCACATGAAAAGAATATCTTGATCTATGATATTTAATTACATAGGCACAGACAACACGATCACCACAACCCGTCATGCTCTCGCTGCTCACGGGATCGTTCTAATCCCCTCTTTGAGCTGAACTAGCTCTTTGGACTCCCAATGGAATCCCTGTGAAAATATGACCCACAGGTGTTTTCTTCACCCTGTCACGGCCTTCAGTACGACCATGGACAAATTCTCCACAGGGAATGTAATATTGGTTTTCAGGGTTTCGTGTTCCCCATCATTGAGAGTTTCTGTACTCTCGATTCCCCGATCACTGATGAGCTCTCTGATTGGCCTTAGCCCCTCCTGGCTAGGCTCTCTAGTCCATGTGACTAGTCCTTATAAGACCGCAACCTTATCTTCTTCTGTCGGGGTTTTTGGGTTTCAAATTCCCGATGCATCCCAATCCCCGTTATCTCTCCAGGCTAAGATCCTTGTCCACGTGACCTTCTCCTATATGACCGCAGCCATATACTTCTGTTAGGGTTTCGTACTTTCCAATGTCCAAATACAATCGCCCCCTGGACCCGCGATCCTCCGATTCCCGATGTGATTTAACTTCAGCTAGCCTCCTAGCTCGGCCTCTGGTCCATGTGACCATTACCTCATGACCAAAACCTTACCCCTCGTCGGGGTTTCGGGGTTTCCAATGCCTAAATTCATATACCCGTGGGATTCCTAACTCCTCGAATCCCGACTGGTTGACAAGATGGCTCCCATTCATCGGGGTTTTCCACCTTTTTGAGACGTTGATAGCTGGCTCCCACTCATCGAGGTTTCGCGATTCTCAATTCCAAAATGCCAAAACCACTTGTCTTCGGGATCCCCGATATCCCGATGGCTCAAACACCGATCAACAACTTCATGTCGGGCCCTTCCCCGATGGTGCCGACTGTTACCACGCGTCCTCCTCAATATGGATGGTTCTGATCTCTCTGGGATTTCGCAACTCCAAGTGTCCTGGTTGTCTTGTCTCTAGGACCCGCGAAACGCCGATCCCCCATCCGTCGATGGACTTTCGATCTTGTCCACGTGTCCCCACAAATGGACGGCTCAGATCGTTTTCGGGAATTTTCCCATGGAAATTCCCGATCTTTTTGTCCTTGAGATCTCTGATATCCCGATCGCCACTCCCTTGTTGGGATTTTCCACCTCCTGACCATGAAGGTAAACCTTGTGAATCTCCTATCCAATCTGACGGTTGACAGGAAATTCTCTTCAGATCTGATGGCCTAGATCCGTTCTCCTATGCTCTTACTCCAAAGGATAAACTCTGATCATCTTCTCCTGATCCAATGACTTACGGGATTTTGTGTGAACATCCGAAGGTCCACAATCTCCTCTCCTACGCATGCTCCAGAGACTAAACTCTGAGCATCTTCTCCCGATCCAACGACTTACAAGATTTTGTGTGAACATCCAACGGTCCACAATCTCCTGGGCTTGCACCTTGGAAACCCAGTTGTAACCTCCTCACTTCTTTTCCAGATCCGATGGCTGACGGGATTTCTTCTCCAGATATGACGGCTGTTGTTCTCCCTCCTGAGCTTTGCACACTTTATTCCCAAACTTGGGAGAAATTTCGAATTTCCAAAGGCCTCGACCATTGTCTGTTCCTCCTGCGAGCTCTCGACCTTGAGCTTCTCTTGCGTGCTCCACGACATTGTTCCTCTTGAGATTTTATTCGAATATTTGAATATTTGACCTCTACCTCCTATAGAGTCTTTGCGCATACACCTCGCTATCTCTCCTAAGCTTCTCAAACACTCAGACTCCTAAGGAATTTTATCCTTTCTTCCCTTCTCCTACAGATGGAGAATGTGAAATGCCCTCTGGGCTATCCTTCACTCCAGCAACCCCTTACTGGGTACTTCTGGGTATTTAGTAACCCTGAGAAGGTTCCCTCAGTGGACCCTTCCTCACTTCCAGAACTCAAGGAATTCTTCTCTTTTTGTACCTACCTACACACAGTCTCAATGCCCACATGGCAGAGTATCTTCTCACAGAACGTTCAACTGTTTTGTCCTCTTGTGCACCTATGCACTTGCTCAATGCCCACAAGGCAAAGTTCTCAGAATCCTTAGTGATTTTGTTTCTTTTGAACTCACAGCAGAGTTCTTCCTCTGTACCCTCCTTGCACCTGCTCAATGCCCACCTGGCAGATCTCTATAGAACTCCTCAGAGATTTTATCTGCAACTGTGTCTTTCATACACAGCCTTGCCTCCAAGGTATTCAACAACCTTGAGGTCTTCTCCTGAGTTGTTGACTCCAGTTCTTATGCCACAACATGTCTTTGTCTGAACCCACAGTGTTCAAAAATGCACCTCTGTGCACGGCTATCAAAACCTGTAGTGTTCTATCACACCCTCCTGGTGTGAAGCCTCAAAGACCTTCAACCCTGGAAATGAAGAACTCCTGCAAATGCCTAACATACATACATTCACAACATAAAATGGAACACACACAGACATCCATTCAACATAGAATACATGCAGGAAAAACTGCTTCTATCTATATTAAAAATGGCAAATGCCTGTTTATACATGGGTGTTCTCGAGCTCTCTCTAGCTCTTCTCTCTTCTGCTCTCTACTCGCAGATTCTCTACCCAACCACTACTACTCCAAAATGAGATATGAAGATCTCTTTTACCTAAGGGGGCTCTTCGAGCGCTTCCCTCCAACCTACCTACCCTATTCATTTGCATTGAATGGGTTGTCTAGTCCATAATTGGATCTAGATCTCAGCCATTACACACATTAAAGGCCGATCTACTCTACGCATGCACAAAGGTATGGCTTCCTGGCTCAACAGCCTAAGCATTTAAATTACATTGAATTCAAATTTAGATGAGGTTGCACCTCTCTTTTAGCGTGCGATTTGAATTCACTGGCATGGCTAGCTGGTTGGCTGGCTATCATGAAGAGATTCTCCTGCATAAAACTCCTCAGCTGCAAAAGCATGAGCTCCTGCTCATGCACTTCCCCTCTCAGCTGTTGGAAATCCTCCTGGATCCCAAACAAACATCTGGAGCTTCCTATCTGCTCCATTTTGTTGTTGTTGTTGCTTCTGTGCTACTGCTGCTGCTTCTTCTCTTCTACCGAGCCTCTCCTCACTAGAAGTATTTGCTGATCGGATCATCAGCTCCATGATCTCCTCGATCACTGCATCCAGCTGCTCCAGTGGATGGTCCTGTTCATGCAGTCTCCTTAGCTGCAAATTTTTTTGGCACATGGGCATATCATCATGATCTCCCATGCCTCCTTCATCAGTTTCCAACTTCACCTGTTGGATGTGCACGCCCTGCACTTTCACCCTCTCTTCCAAGGCTTCAATCTGTTGCTACAGATCATCAAAGAAAATGTTGTCTACTTCTTCTTCCTCTACTTCTGCAACCTCCCCTGGTGCATTCTTTTCAGTCTCCTGGCTGAAAATACTGAGCCATTCCTCGGAATTCTCATCATCCTCTTCTTTCTCTGTTGTCAGCTTCAGTGCTACAACTTCTTCAGCTTCCTGGTTGAATATGTTGAGACACTCCTCGGAATTCTCATTTTCTTCATCTTCTTGGGCAGCTTCCAAAGTCTGCTCCAATTCTTCCACTTTCCTGACAATCATCGTCAGCTGTGACTGTTCTTCTTTTGTTGCTGCATATGCAACACAAAATTCTACCTCCTCCTGGGCAAATGGTAGGAATACTCCAATTCCTCCAATCATCAGAATATTATCCTGATCTTCCTTTGTCAGTTGCATCTACTGATCTCTTTCTGAGCTCACCTGCTCTGTCAGCTCGTCTGACTGATTCTGACTCATTTGCTCATCCCTGCCCACCTGGAAATATGGGATTCTTCCACTGCCCTCCTGACAGTCTTCGAGATCCCACAACAACCTCTTATCATTGCCCTCCTAGAAAATTGAAATTCCTTTGCTGTCCCCCTAACAGTCCATGAGATCCCGCAGTGATCTCAATTCATTGCCCTCCTGGAAATTTGGAATTTCTTCTCTGCCCTCCTGGCAGTGCTTGAGATCATCAGCCGATCCCATTTCAATTTCCAAATCATTGAGACTTCTCCCAGTCTCTGGTTCACATACCTCAACCGTCCTATTAACAACCTCCACTGTCTTCTGACCATCAACTCCTTGACTGACCATTTTTCTTTTGGCTTCCTTCATGGGCCATTCATACACCCATCTCGGCTTGGCTTTCTGCTGCATCTTCAATGCAAGATTTTCTATTTATTTCTTTATATTAGTGAGCTCTTCATCTATATCTTCTTGGCTCCATATCTCTTTCCTCCCAGCATACTGACGGACTTTAGTAGCCATGTTGCTACCTCTGTTTTCCTTCCTGGCCAATCTGCTGCTGTCACTCTGCACTAAGAGTTCTACCAGCTTCATCCTCCTACATTCTCCCTGACTGTCTTCTGGACTGTTGCCTCCCTGCAAACAAATCCTTACAAAGTCTCCAGCACTCTGTCTTCTTTGACCTTCTCTCCTCTACTTGAAATATACAAACATAGTTCCTTCTTTGATACCACCTGACCCAGGCGTAGACAACGCGACCACCACAACCCGTCGCGCTCTCGCTTCTCACAAGATCGTTCTAATCCCCTCTTTGAGCTAAACTAGCTCTTTGGACTCCCAATGGAATCCCTATGAAAATATGACCCACAGGTCTCTTCTTCACCTTGTCACGGCCTTCAGTACGACCATGGACAAATTCTCCACAGGGAATGTAATATCGGGTTTCAGGGTTTCGTGTTCCCCATCGTCGAGAGTTTTTGTACTCTCAATTCCTCGATCACCGATGAGATCTCTGCTCGAACTTAGCCCCTCCTGGCTAGGATCTCTAGTCCATGTGACTATTCCTTATAAGACCGCAACCTTATCTTCTCCTGTCGAGGTTTTTGGGTTTCAAATTCCCGATGCATCCCAATCCCTGTTAGCCCTCCAGGCTAAGATCCTTGTCCATGTGACCTTATCCTATATGACCGCAGCCATATACTTCTGTAAGGGTTTCAGACTTTCCAATGTCCAAATACAATCGCCCCCTTGATCCGCGATCCTCTGATTCCCGATGCACTTTAACTTCAGCTAGCCTCCTGGCTTGGCCTCTGGTCCACGTGACCATTACCCCGTGACCACAACCTTACCCCTCGTCGGGGTTTTGGGGTTTCCAATTCCTAAATGCATATACCCGTGGGATTTCTGACTCCTCGAATCCCGATTGGTTGATAGATGGCTCCCATTCATCAGGGTTTTCCACCATTTTGAGATGTTGACAGCTGGCTCCCACTCATCAGGGTTTCACGGTTCGCAATTCCAAAATGCCAAAACCACTTGTATTTGGGATCCCTGATATCCCGATGGCCGAAACACCGATCAACAACTTCCTGTCGGGCCCTTCCTCGATGGTGTCGATTGCTGCCACACATCCTCCTCAAGATGGACGGTTCTGATCTCTCCAGGATTTCGCGACTCCAAGTGTCCCAGTTGTATTGTCTCCAGGACCTGCGAAACACCGATCCCCGATCTGCCGATGGAATTTCGATCTTGTCCATGTGTCCCCACAAATGGACGACTCAGATCATTTCTGGGACTTTTCCCATGGAAATTCCCAATATTTTTGTCCTCGAGATCTCCGATATCCCGATATGCGATATCCCAATGGCCACGCCCTCGTTGGGATTTTCCACCTCCTGACCACGAAGGTAAACCTCATGAAGCTCCTATCCAATTTGACGGCTGATGGGAAATTTGCTTCAGATATGACGGCCCAGATCCATTCTCCTATGCTCTTACTCCAGAGGCTAAACTCTGATCATCTTCTCCTGATCCAACGACTTAAGGGATTTTGTGTGAACATACGACGGTCCACAATATCCTCTCCTATGCATGCTCCAGAGACTAAACTCTGAGCATCCTCTCCCAATCCAACGACTTACGGGATTTTGTGTGAACATCCAATGGTCCACAATCTCCTGGGCTTGCACCTTGGAAACCCAGTCATAACCTCCTCACTTCTTTGCTATATCCGACGGTTGATGGGATTTCTTCTCCAGATCTGACGACTGCTGTGATCCCTCCTAAGTTTTGCACACTTTCTTCCCAACCTTGGGAGAAATTTCAAATTTCCAAAGGCCTCAACCATTGTTTGTTCCTCCTGCGAGCTCTCGACCTTGAGCTTCTCTTGCGTGCTCCACGACACTGTTCGTCTTGAGCTTTTCTTCGAATCTTTGAAGATTTGACCTCTACCTCCTGTAGAGTCTTCGTGCATACACCCTGTTGTCTCTCCTGAGCTTCTCAAACACTCAAACTCCTAAGGAATTTTATCCTTTCTTCCCTTCTCCTACAGATGGAGAATGTGAAATTCCCTCTGGGCTATCCTTCACTCCAGCAACCCCTTGTTGGGTTCTTCTGGGTATTCAGTAACCCTAAGAAGGTTCCCTCAGTGGACCCTTCCTCACTTCCAGAACTCAAGGAATTCTTCTCTTTTTGTACCTACTTGCACACAGTCTCAATGCCCACATGGCAGAGTATCTTCTCATAGAACGTTCAATTGTTCTGTCCTCTTGTGCACCTATGCACTTGCTTAATGCCCACCTGGAAGAGTTCTCATAATCCTTAGTGATTTTGTTTCTTCTGAACTCACAACAGAGTTCTTCCTCTGTACCCTCCTTGCACCTGCTCAATGCCCACCTGGCAGAGCTCTATAGAACTCCTCAGAGATTCTGTCTGCAACTGTGTCTTTCATACATAGCCTTGCCTCCAAGGTATTCAACAAACTTGAGGTCTTCTCCTGAGTTGTTGACTCCAGTTCTTGTTCCGCAACATGTATCTGTCTGAACCCACAGTGTTCAGAAATGCACCTCTGTGCATGGCTATCAGAACCCGCAGTGTTCTGTCACACCCTCCTGGTGTGAAGCCTCAAAGACCTTCAACCCTGGAAATTAAGATCTCCTACAAATTCCTAACATATATACATTCACAGCATAAAATGGAACACACACAGACATCCATTCAACATAGAATACATGTAGGAAAAACTGCTTCTATCTATATTAAAAATGGCAAATGCCTGTTTATACATTGGTGTTCTCGAGCTCTCTTTGGCTCTTCTCTCTTCTGTTCGCTACTCGAAGATTCTCTACCCAACCACTACTACTCCAAAATGAGATATGGAAATCTCTTTTACCTGAGGGGGATCTTCGAGTGCTTCCCTCCAACCTACCTACCCTATTCAATTGCATTGAATGGGCTGTCTAGTCCAAAATCAGATCTAGATCTCAGCCATTACACACATTAAAGGCCGATCTACTCTACGCATGCAAAAAGGCACGGCTTCCTGGCTCAACAGCCTAAGCATTTAAATTACATTGAATTCAAATTTAGATGAGGTTGCGCCTCTCTTTTAGCATGTGATTTGAATTCGTTGGTGTGGCTGGATGGCTGGCTGGCTGTCATGGAGAGATGCTCTTGCATCATTTAAAAATGGTATTCTCAAGACATTCCTCTTTACTTTACTTAAAACTTTCACTCTGTTTTGGTGATAAATTCTTCAACATAATATGATCATCTAAATTTGTCTCCTGTATGATAGATAATTCAAAACTTTCACGGCAAACATCTATCCTTTTTTGTGGATAAGGTATGATTTGTAGATGAGGGCTTAAGCTTTCTTCTTCCAATTGAAGATCTACATCTCTAATCAGTTTCATTGGAATGCTAGAATGCTTAAGATCATTTTTGTCAACTAAGTGTTCTTCAATAACTGAATTTAAGTACTGATTAGAGAAATGGTTAGAAGAATATGGACATTCATCTTGACCCAACATCAAATCTTCTTCCACGATGGTCGATGACTAAGTATACAATGATTCAGAGAAAAAACAATTTGATTGTCAGTAAGAACTTTTTCAATAGATTCTAGCTCCCTTGCTTGTTCAAAATTTGCGGATGGATTCTGCTCTTCCTGCGAAAAAAATTATTCTCGCAATTGAGTGATAGGATTTGCAGCTGATTCATCATTCACGATTGAATGTGACTGGATGAAAGGGACGTAAGCATCATAGAGGAGATTTAGTACAAATGACATGTCTTGCTGAAAATCCTTCTGGAGATGAATTGCCATTGATTAGTAAAGTCTGAAATTCTTCACATAATTGATTGTAATTATATTTTTCAAAAGAATCTAAAATTTCATCTACAAACTGAAACCAATCAATAATGTGTTATGCTGGAAAAGACTCAAACCAATGTTTAATCCGCCCCCTGAAAGTGAAAGAAAACAATATGCATAAAACCTTTATATCAGAAATATCATGCTTGATGCATTTACACCAAAACTTGTTAAGATGGTCTTTTGCAAATACATCCTCCCCACCATCAAAGGTAAGTTTGGACAAGAGAGAGGTTGTCTTGTTTGGAATATTAGGTAATTGGTAATGAGAAGTGGAAAGAATGTTCCAACACAGTGATTTGAGGAGCCACGGGGAATTAAATACATTCAAAACAAAGACTCTGACAAGTCCATCTTGTCAGTCTGGCCTGCCTTCTAGTGCATTTCAAGATGACACGGAAGAAAAATTTATAAATATGGAATTATGACAGGCTGAGGGGTAAACCATTTAATCATTAAATTTACCTCTTCCCTCCTTCCACCGCCATTTTTTTACAGGCATAAGTGACACACCGTCAACTGGAAGGACAAATCTTGATTGGGGTTGTCTAAATAACCCAAGTCGTTTGGAATGAAATGACCTAACGAGTTTAATGGCTCCATTGGCCTACTAAATTCCTAAAAATAATAAAAGAAATGAAACTAATCTAAAATCTATGATTATAAAAAATGATATATTATGTACTAATGTTTATTACAAAGAAACGTGAATATACAAATGATTATAAACAATCTATATACAGTTTACAAGGTTTACTTGAAATCTTGTGAAAATGAATGTTTATAATAATGTTTCAAAATAAGATAAAGTAAGAACATAATTTTTTTTGTTTTTTTTAATGTTTAAATATTTTAAACTAATAAATACTAAGTAAATACAATTGAAACAATGACACAGAAATAGTCAAAGCTAATTAATGTAATCATCGTCTCATTCATATATACACAAATCTAAATAAAAGAAAGCAATGCACTTACTAACCTCTCATTGATCAACAATACTAAGCTAAATTCATCTCTCTATATTTGTATGAGTCCCTCTTAACCTGTGTCAAGTGTAAATCTATGAAAAAATAAAGCATAATACTTCCTGAATAAATTCAAGGAAGTTTTTCATATTCTGGAGCGAGTTTATAACGACAGAAAGACAAATAATTATATATCTTGTGACTTTGAAATGTCCAATAACTGAAAATGAAAGAAATTCCAATTGTCAAGAATGGTGTTACCAACTATCTAACATCAGATGTAAACTCAAAATACTTAAATAGATGACCAATCACAGATATAAACTAAACGAAAAGATAGAAAACAACATAAAGAAAAGAATGATATAAAAAATTATATGCAGAATAGTCTAAAGCTAATTCAATACAAATAAAGTTTCATATTAAAAAATTATATGAGAAACAATATTAACATTGCACAATCTACAAAAAAAAAAAGCCAAGGAGTAAATTGTTTTCTCATATAGTTTCAACAAAATATGTTCATCATATGGTCCAGGAAGAACTTTTGGGATAATAGATTCTTAAAGATTGAAAAAATTAATATATAAATGATAACAATTAACCATGTATTGATAAAAAAGACTAAAGATAATTTAAATCAATGCATAATCAGTTATTCAAAGAACATGAAGATATTATAATGAAAATAAAACCACTTTACTCATAGGACAAAAGCCATTAAGCAACATGGAATTCCATATTCTTCTTTGAAAATACTCATCCATTCTCTCAAAGATTCCAACCATCTATTACTCCATTTGAAAAGAAGAAAAGTTTACAAAATAAATAATATACAGAAGAGAAAGGATAAAAATCATCCTCTCAATTTCTTGGATTTCCTATGGCTTTGAACTTTCTCATATATTTATACAATGAATGAACAGTCTGGGTGTCACTAATAATTTCCTCCACATGAAATTTTCCTCGTAAAGAGACACAAATATCTCTCAAACAGTGCATTTGTTTGGGAAACTTTCAAGGCGGACGCTAAATGGGTCCATTTGGGAGATGGATTTTCAACCGTTTCTTCAAATTCCTCACGGTTTGGCTGCAATCAGCCCCGCAAAATCCTGTCTTTGTTCTTGACGCATTTCCAAATTTTATCAGTTGTTGCTCATAAATTTATTTGCAACAATCCAATATTATTTTTGGATCAATCATATTGAACATATTTATATATTAAAATCAATCCATGATCAGATCCGTACAAAATAACTGATAATAGAAACCTGTGAAACAAAAAGAAACCTAAATTAACAACCTAAAAATTGTGAATAAAACAAAATCTAGAACAATAAAATAAAAAATGAATCTAAACTAACTATAATTTCTATACAAACATTGTTTATAATTTCCTTTCAAATGTGATCTTAAAATTCTAGAAGCTTCAAGTTAATGGAGAAGAGAAAAATATTAATTTTGGTTTTTTACAAAATCAAACAAATGATAGATAATTATTTTTTTGTTATTATTTTTATTTTGAAATGAGATGCAAAATGAAAAAACAATTTAATTAATTAATATCATGAAATGATTTTATGAAAATGAGAAACCAACCAAGATATTATTTGATGAAGTATTGAACCTATTATTCAAAATAGTCAAACTTACTAATGAGTGAAAGAAAGAACACATAATCATAATTTAAACGAAAGTAAAGAGTTGATAAAAATTAATGTTTTTGTTTAAATTGAGATTTCTATGATCGTTTCTAAATTTTGACATATGATTTTGTAATGAATGTCTTATGCTATAGTGAATGTCTTAAATTTGTCTCAAATAAATCCAATGTATGGAACTATTTGAAAAGGTTGATTCTATAGCTCATTATAATTATCAAGATTCTAATGGGGGCCCTTTAAATTTTGTAAAAATTTAGGGGGAGTTGTCGGGGCACAACAAATGGCGACTTACTGGATGAAAGAGTTATCTCTAATCTGGTAAGATTTCATCTCAGGAAGAAAAGAATAAGACTTGAAAAATTATCTAAGCTCCTTGAAATAAATTCACTCTAAGGCCATATAGCATTAGGATAAGCTCAATGCTATAACCAGACAATAGAATTTTATTTGCAAGGGATTATAACCTGAAATAATGTCTTAATAAAAAATTCACGATGTTTATAAAAGAACTTCAATACCATTGACAAAGCCACTGCTTCTAGCAGGCATCCATAGCCTCGGCAAGGGTGTCATTTAACCCACTCAAATGCTTTAATCCCATCCAATAGTTGTATCCACATGATGTATACTTCCATAAAATTTAATTTAAAAACATATACATTCTACCTCTCGATCCAACATTGCTTCGCTACCAGCAGGCCTGTTTAGTACCCCGACGAATTTGTCTTGGTATTATGTGTGCATTTACCCACTGCCAGCGAGCATGTTCAGTACCCCAATGAAGTTGTCTTGGTATCATGTGTGCATTTACCCACTGCCAGGGAGCCTGTTCAGTACCCTGACGGGTTTACACACACTTCCCACACTTAAGTTCTTCCAACCCTCTTATGCCACCTTTAAATAATAATACAATTATAGATTTCTTGATGACAAAGAGAGCGGGGTGATACTAGAGGTTAATTGGAATACAGGTGAATAGTTGATCATGTTATTTATTTTCTTTCAAAAATGGAAGTTTTATCATGGTTTAAAGATTTTAGATTTCCTTTAAGAAATCATCTAGAGAATGGGGAAGCACTTAAAAGTGATTTCTTAAGAATATGGACGACGTAAAAAGTTTAAAGATCATCATAACTCTCAAATATTTAAACCATATCTTTGGTGTAATACTCTGACAAAGACAATTTGAGGACAAAATGAAAGTGACAATTGACTTAAAAATCAATTGTCTGAGCTATATCTTAATATCAGGACCTCTTTGAACTATTTCAATTTGCTTGAAATACACAAGTCTTAAAATAAATGCTTCCTTCGACAATAACTCTTTGATCATAAATATATTTATTCAAAAAGACAGATAAGAAGAAAATGCATTCAAAGAAATCAAAGAAAACAAAATAACGCACAACAAACCAAATCAACTTTTATTAATGGGATTCAAAATTAGAAGTACACAAAATCAAAACGACAAAAGAAAACTTTTTAGGAAACGATTTTCGCCAAAGATAAACTCGAGCTTTTGGATCCACTAGCATCTCACTGTAAAATAAAGGAAGAACTAAATCATATAAAATATCATGTGCGAGAAATTTCTTTTCTTAATATAGTGATGCATGAGATGCTACTTTGACCAATCATTATTATTAAAAATAAAAGAGACTAAAAGAAAATAGAAAAATCCTTATTAAGATGAATGCAGTGCTACTCGTGGCACCTTGGGTTAGGGTTGAATTGATAGTTCAAATTTACTAATCTCTTTACTTTCCATTTAAATTTTTCATGATGATACTGTGTTTTTGAAAAAACATATTCAACGAAAAGTAGAGAGAAAAAGATTTAAAGCAGACTTCTGTGATAACATTCATATTATGGTTCTCTTGGTGTACCCACTTGTGTTCATAACTACATTATTATACAAAGAAATATTGAGAAAGAAAACTAAAGGAAACCTACTCCTAAACCTACTAAATAGATCAAAACGCTAAGTAAAATCATATTTCCAATGCAGCCACAAGAGCATATTCAATCATGCAAGGCATAGAAAGTCGAAAATCAAAATAAAATAATGTAGTATTTATAGATACAAAATAAATATGTTATGCTTACCTCCTATATATTCTTTTAAAAACAAAACAAGCACGACCTTAACATTCTTTTGAAACTTCTTGATGTATGAATCCTCCAACCATTCTACAATCGGGTCGTGATATGGGTCCTAATGACATGGAAGAGTGTAAGTAAGTTTGAAAAACTTGTCAATATTATGGGGACCTGACATAACCATCAACCAAGGCCGAAGTTCCCCATCCTCTTGACAATTCTCCAAGTGTTCATCAATTTCTTCACATGGAGGATCTAAATAAATCATGTAATACTTACTTATATTTATGTAGAAACAAAGAAAGTACAACTTTATCTTTATTATGAAGCTTTTTTAGATACGAATCTTCAAGCCATTCTAAGATCCTGTCATAAAAATTAAGATGCAAACTATGACTTTGATGAAATGGATATATCAATGGGGAACACATCACAAGAGGATTCATGACATTAGAAAGATTATTGGTTTGAACGCTTCCTTTGATGAGATTGATCGTTTCAAAATGTGAAGCATAAACATTAAAATTTGAACTAATCAAAGAACAAATATGCAATGTAGAATATTCGATCTCCATAAGAATGAGTGCATTGTATTTTTCAACAATAAATCATGTAAAATCATCTTGCAACATGTCATTTTTCCATGCGAGTGACGAAAGTGAAAGAGCATCAAATCCAACTTCATAAATGTTATGTTTGGAATTAATTTCACCAAATTTGGCATATCGAAAAGATTTGATTGTGATGGCAAAGAGTAAGATATTGTGGGTAAAGTATCAAGTCCACCAGAATCTAAGAAGAGATCGAGATATAAAGAGTAAATGGAATCAGAAATGAGCACATGAAAAGAATATCTTGAGCTATGATATTTAACAATGGTATTCTCAAGGCATTCCTCTTTACGTTCCTTAAAACTTTCACTTTGTTTTGGTGATAAATTATTCAACATAATTTGATCATATAAATTTGTCTCCTGTATGATAGATAATTCAAAACTTTCATGACAAACATCTGACCTTGCTTGTGGATAAGGTATGATTTGTAGATGAGGGTTTAAGGTTTCTTCTTCCAATTGCAGATCTACATATCTAATTTGTTTCATTGGAATGTTAGAATGCTTAAGATCATTTTCATCACCTAAGTATTCTTCAATAATTGAATTTAAGTACTGATTAGAGAAAGGGTTAGAAGAATATGGACATTCATCTTGACCCAACATCAATTCTTCTTCCATGATGGTTGAGGACCGAGTATACAATGATTCAAAGGAAAAACCAATTTGATTGTCAGTAAGAACCTTTTCAATAGATTCTACCTCCCTTGCTTGTTCAAAATTTGCGGATGGATTCCTCTCATCCTGCGAACAAAATTATTCTCGCAATTGAATGATAGGATTTGCTACTGATTCATCATTTGCGATTGAATGTGACTAGATGAAAGGGACACAAGAATCATAGAGGACATTTAGTAAAAATGGCATGTCATCAAGATTAAATTTACAGAGAACATGATGGATTCTTGTTGAAAAGCCTTATGGACATGAATTGCCATTGATTAGTAAAGTCTGAAATTCTTCAAATAATTGAATGTAATTATATTTTTCAAAAGAATATAAAAATTCATCTACAAATTGAAACCAATCAATAATGTGATATGTAGGAAAAGAATCAAACCAATGTTTAATCCACCCCTTAAAGTGAAAGAAAACAATCTGCATAAAACCTTTAAATCAGAAATATCATGCTTGAGACTGTCTCATTGGGAATATCAGGTAATGAGAAGTGGAAAGAATGTTCCAAAACAGTGATTTGGGGAGCCATGGGGAATTAAATACATTAAAAAAAAAGACTCCTACAAGTCCATCTTGTCAGTTTGGCCCGCCTTCTAGTGCATTTCAAGATGACATAGAAGAAAAGTTTATAAATATGGAATTATGACAGGCTGACGGGTAAAACATTTAATCATTAAATTTACCTCTTCCCTCCTTCTAGAGCCATTTGTTGATGGGTGTAAGTGACACACTGTCAACTGGAAGGTCAAATCCGGACCGGGGTTGTCTAAATAACCCAAGCCATTTGGAATGAAATGACCCGATGGGTTTAATGGCTCTGTTGGCCAACTAAATTCCTAAAAATAATAAAAGAAATGAAACTAATCTAAAATCTATGATTCTAAAAAATGACATATTACTTACTAATGTTTATTAAAAAGAAACGTGAATATACAAATGATTATAAATAATCTATATACAGTTTACAAGGTTTACTTGAAATCTTGCGAAAATGAATGTTTATAATAATGTTTCAAAATAAGATAAAGTAAGAACATAAATCTTTTTGTTTTTTTTAATGTTTAAAGATTTTAAACTAATAAATACCAAGCAAATACAATTGAAACAATGACACAAAAACAATCAAAGTTAATTAATGCAATCATCATCTCATTCATATATACACAAATCTGAATAAAAGAAAGCAATGCACTTACTAACCTCTCATTGATCAACAATACTAAGCTAAATTCATCTCTCTGTATTTGTATGAGATCTTCTTGACATGTATCAAGTGAAAACCTATGACAAAATAAATCATAATACTTCCTGAAGAAATTCAAGTAAGTGTTTCATATTCTGGAGCGAGTTTATAATGACAAAAAGACAAATAATTAGATATCTTGAGACCTTGAAATGTCCAATAACTGAAAATGAAAGAAATTCCAATTCTCAAGAATGGTGTTGCTAGATATCTAGCATCAGATGTCACTACTACATTGGGCACAAATTACGATGAAATATTATGACGGTTTAAAATTTCGTCATATTTTTTTTTCTTTTTTTGGACTAAATATACTTTTTTTTTCGGGGTCCAAATGTTGGTCTCTCTAGCGATGAACATTCCAGGTTGGTCGTTTTAACAACGAAAGTTGGTCGTTGTAGCGAATAACCACCAGTTAGTCGCTATAGTGACCAAAAATGGAATGTGTGAGAATCAAATGATCATTTATGACAAATCAATTGTATATTTATCTCAGTTACGACAAATTTTCTATAGTTGCGACAATAATTTTCTACAGTTGCGAAAATCATTCGAGTGTTCTGATGCAATGGTGTTCTGTTTTTTTATGAAATGTTGATTTCAATTCTCTTTCAAGAAGAGAAACATTGAATTGATCAGACTCTACATAGCTGAGATTTTGAAGGTCAGTACTTAAAAATTTTCTGTGTGATTTAGTAATTTCGTGCTATTGAACTATTTTATGGTTTATTTTCACTCCTTGAATCAGATTTTATGTTTATTTTAACTCAGAAGATTTTATGGTTTATCCACTTTTGATAGAGCAAAAAAATTATTGATTCAACTACAATCACTCTAATTCGATTCAATCACTCTAATTTTGTTCTTATATTTCATGGAACTTCTTGAATATCTAAGTATCCTTGCCTTAGTAAATTTACATTTAGGGTTTCCTCCTTGAGCTGGAAAAGAACCAACTAGAAGTGAAGAGCAATGGATTTTTTGTTGATATTGGGCATCAGTACTCTTGTGAATCCCTAAAGCTACCCTAATTTTTTTTAGGGACTTAATATTATATAGTGTGATTTTGGGTGATAATAGATCCACCTCCTCTTATTAACGTTTCATGCTTTTAGGTTTCATGCTTTGTCCCTTATTTTTTCTGAACATGTTGTATAATTTTCATTACAAATATCTAAATATATACCAAATTATTTGAATAGATTTGTATATTGTACTTATAATGTTTCAATGGATTTGTTGTAATAAGTAATTACAATGTCAACTCCAAACGAGAAAAGAGAGCTTATTATGTTAAAGCGACACATGGTGATTCATGGTGATGGGAAATGTTATTGCCCTTGTTGTGAATGTAGGGGTTTTAATGGAAGAATACTACCTTTAAAAATAGTTTAAAAACATTGTAGGGATAATGGGCACGTTGAAGGGGGAAATGAATATCATCCCATGGTAAGTAATTAGTTATTATAGATCTTTAAGGGTATTATACATTAATTGTTTTTTTTTAATTTATCTTTCAAAATAATATTTGTGATATACTCTAACTGTATTTTATTGCTTCCATTGTTTTTATT
>ML778732.1:1057555-1077940 GCA_009831015.1 Picea engelmannii | reverse complement strand
CGACTTGCCCTTCAGGATGCACCACATGCTCCAAGGGTGCCACTTGCCAACTTGTGTTTCTTTCACGCGACGTGCCCTTCAGGATGCACCACGTGCTCCAAGCGTGCCACTCGCCAACTTGACTGATTGGTAGACATGTATAACCCCTAGAATCAACACTCCACCAGGTGAACTTGTGGGAGACTAAGGGCTCTAAGGAATAAGGCCCCCACCTTATTGCGTGCCCATTAGAATCATCGTGAGCGACTATCGTAGTCTGCCCTCACGGCATCGTGGATCCTCTCGAACTAGGTAATCGTTAACCTACAGTTCGATCCACGACGGGAGTGCTAGTAGGCTGTGGTAGGGCTACTGTCCACACCTCTCCCTCAACCTCTCTGGTAACCATGTGTGTGACCCCTTTACTCCATATGTGAGTCTGGTCGGCAAACTATCGTCAGCCTGCATCATCAACAATCGTATCAGAACATGTCCACATCATATCATCAAATCAAATATACTAAAACCACAGTAAACAATCAACCCAAAGCACACACCTTGACTCGATCCAGAGTCCAAGGGGTCCTGTCGATGCCTCTGCATCCTCAAGGTCAAAACCCTGCACACTTAGTAAAACCGATTCAATAGCACATGTCCATGTCAAAGTAGTGAAACATCATGTCATCTATCATACGCATCATAATCAAGGATAAATGTTTTCTTATCATAAATGTCCAGGTCACTTGCCAACAAGTGTCCTCAAAGAATAAGTTTTCTTAGTGCACCAGAGAAGGATGTTACATACACCCCCTCTTGGTCTAAACTTCGTCCTGAAGTTTCATGGTATAAATGCCAAAATAAATGTATCAAAGTATCATAAGTCTATCTATCAAACAAAAATGGAAACTGCTAGCGCATATCATATGTGTCCTTTTGGAAAATATTTAACAGACAGTTAACAGACAACAAATGATTTTCATTGATGGCAACAGTGAAGATGACATGAGAACAACAAGTTTGTAATCGATAGGAAAACATAATATAAGTTCAGAGAGGTTAATGATTGAAAGAAACGAATGATCGAAATGTGAATGATCGAAGGCAGCGAATGAGAGAAAGTTTGAGAAGAATCTCTTGAGAAGAAGAATCTCTAATCGTTAAAGAGGGAGACAGTTCTCAGCCGTTAGATCTGAGCGCAGGGTCCGACCATCGTTGGATCGAGGAGAACCTGCACGGTCTTTAAAGTGCAAGGAGAAGCGAGCGTAATCACAATAAGAAAGCACCAAAACAAGCACCACGAGCTTGGTATTATAGACTGGACAAATTTCTACAAGAAAAAGGGTTCAAGAAAGGTATTGTTGACAGTAACCTTTACATTAAATCTGAAGGCGATAATTTACTAGTTGTTTTGGTTTATGTAGATGATATTATTTTTGGTTGTACTAATGAATCATTTGTCCAGTGGTTTGCTAATTCTATGAATATAGAGTTTGAAATGTCCATGATAGGGGAACTGTCATATTTTCTTGGCTTATAAGTAAAACAAAGCTCTGCAAGAATTTTCATTTCTCAAGAAAGATATTTGAAAGAAATGTTGAAGAAATTTCAGATGGAAGATTCCTCTACAGTCAGCACACCTATGGTGGTTGGTTGCAAGCTGAGTAAAGATGATGTCTCACCTGATGTTGATCAAAGAACATATCACTCTATGATAGGCAGTCTTTTGTACATCATAGCATCCCGTCCTGATATAATGCAAGTTGTTGGAATGGTTGGTCATTTTCAGTATGCTCCTAAAGAAAGTCATTTGGTAGCTATCAAAAGGATATTTAAATACTTGAAGGGAACAATGACTTATGGTTTGTGGTATCCTAGAAATTAGAATTTTCAGTTAACTGCTTATTCAGATGCAGACTGGGCAAACTGTGTTGATGAGAGAAAAAGCACCAGTGGAGGAGCATTTTTTCTGGGTGACTCATTAGTTGCATGGCTTAGTAAAAAGAAGGGATCCATTTATTTATCTACTACAGAGGCAGAATATATTGCTGCTGCTACTTACTGCACACAAATTTTATTCATGATACAAACTCTTGTAGATCTGAAGGTAAATTACACTGATCCCATTCCAATTCACTGTGATAACACCAATGCTATTAGTGTCTCCAAGAATCCTGTTCTTCATTCCAAAACTAAGCATATTCCAATCAAGTACCATTTTCTCCGAGAACAAGTTACAAACAGAATTGTTCAATTGAATTATATACCTTCTACAGAACAGATTGTTGATATCTTTACTAAACCATTAGCAACAACCCCTTTTGGATATCTTCGTCAAAATTTGGGGGTTATAATCTCTTGTGCCTAATATGTGCACCTGGTCAGGGGGAGTACTTATTGAATATATGATGTATTTCCAAGATGCTTATAGTTGACAGGGGGAGTATGTTTTTATAACAGATCAGGGGAAGAATGGTTCTTCTTTGACATTGATGTTAAAGGGGGAGAAAAGATCAATATATATATATATATATATATATATATATATCTGAATGCATGTGGGTGCTTGTGTTGCCATCAATGCCAAAGGGGGAGATTGTTGGCAAATATTTAACAGACAGTTAACAGAGAACGAATGCTTGTCATTGATGGCAACAATGAAGATGACATGAGAACAACAAGTTTGTAATCGACAGGAAAACATAATATAAGTTCATAGAGGTTAATGATCGAAAGCAACGAATGATCGAAGGTAGCGAATGAGCGAAAGTTTGAGAAGAATCTCTTGAGAAGAAGAATCTCTAATCGTTAAAGAGGGAGACAGATCTCATTCGTTAGATCCGAGCACAGGGTCTGACCATCATTGGATCGAGGAGAACCTGCATGGTCTTTAAAGTGCAAGGAGAAGTGGGCGTAATCACAATAAGCAAAATTACAATGAAATCTGAGCCGTCAGATCAAACTTTGATCTGGACAATTAATTCTAGTCAATGTCGGAGTATCGGGGATCGAGACTTTGAAATGACAAAAACACTTGACAACAAGAACCCCGAAATCGCGATATGCAATTTCGCGATTTAATCACATCCACTGAATAGAGATCAGATCTGGACCATTGATTTAAATTCTTATCGGAGTTTCGGGGATCGTGAATTGAAGAGGAAAATAACACAATGCAACAAGAATGTCTATTTCGCGATATGCGAAATCGCGATTGAATCTGAGCCGTCAGATTCAAGAAATGATTAGGATCATTGATCCCACGCCATTACGAGGTATCAGGGATCACGACTTGGAGAGTCGAGATGCCTCATCTCCAGACTCGCGAAATGCAAAATAGCGAAAGCGCCTTATGCATAAGGCTATGGTCACAACCCTTGGTCACATCGACGAAAGATGGACAGATGTCAGAAGACAAGGAGGAGTCGAGCCTTATCGCAGGGTCAGGTGGAGAACAACAAAGAAGGTGACACGACAGGAGTGGGGCCCTTCGTCAATACTCCACCATTCTGGACCCCCCCCCCATATTAAAGACAGAAAGGAAAGGGGGCTCCGAAATCGCTTGAGCGTCGTTGATCTAGGTGCTTTAATCCTGATCTCTTGAGAGATGTGCGCCCAATTCCGGACGCCCCCCCCTCTGCTTAAATATAGAATGGCAAGGGGGATCCGGAATCGAATCTCGACCATAGATCTGAGAGCACAGATACTGACCATCTATATTTTCTCTCCGCATATCCAATGATGTAGATGAATTTAAACATTGATCGGAGGGTTACTGTTCTCTCTCACAGTTAACTACTGAGTTTGGATTCTGTTAGCAAAACAGAGTCATGATTGCAAATTAGTTAGCGTTTCAGTTGGCCTTTTAGTTGCTTAGACAGTTGTCGTCTTTTTGCCTAAGGAGTTGGGAATTTGAACCGTCATGTTTGTGTGTATAAAAGAAGATGAAACAGACTGTGTCGGGTTGGTTGTTCTGTAAGTGAAAAAGAATGAAACTGTAAGAATAGAGAAGAAGAGGATGCACAGGAGGAGATTGAGCATATGTGAAGGGTGAGATGAAATGCAGAGAATAAAAATAGAGATTTGAAGAAGAGTAGAATGAGAGCACGAGTTGATGCAGAACATACCTACTGAACAGACAGAGGAAGAGTAGAGCTGCAGAACAATGTGCAGAAGACCAGATTTACAGAACAATGAAAGATTGGTAAGACCTGATTTATCTGTAAAGTTGAATGTTTATTTAGCCATTCATATTCTAGGGAGGTTGGGAGGTGCTCGGGAGGACTGATGTCCTCGGAGGTTCAAGTCAAATCTTGAACACAGGAAGTTGTAGCTTCCATCTGGTTGCAGCCAGAGAAACCAAGGTAGCAGGGAGGTGCAAGGGAGAACTAGTGTTCCCTGTTATGTAGGTTGGAGCCTGTGTAACTGGAAGTTGGTGCTTCCATCCAGTTGGTGCTGGAACATTCAGGGAGTTGGTGCTTCCTTCTAGTGGGTGCTAGAAAAACCAGAGAGTTGGTGCTCTCAAACAAGTTGCAGCTTGTAAAACAGAGGTAGAAGCCTCACATTGAGTTGGTGCTCAATTGTAAATGATGTACAGAACTGAAAAAAACTGCCTATCATTTCGAAGAAGAAGAGGTTTTCTCCCTTTATGGGTTTCCTCATGAAAATCTGTCTCTGTGTTTAAGGTCTTCCCTCATCTTCATGACTACTGGGTGAGCCATGTAAACTTCTCTATGAGCCTCACTCAGGATCAACATCCTCAACTCGTTGTTTGGCAGTACGTAAATCCGACTTCTAAACCTCAATAACCCATCTCTATCAAATGAAAATCCCTCGTATCGTGGTACCATCATGTTGTTTTGTCCGATAAAACCCTTGATCTCTTTGTACCAGTCATCATCACGCTGTAAAGTGAGAATATTCTCACGTAGATTTGTTTGAAGAGGCAACACCGAAAATATGCACGGCCTCCAACTCAAAGCATCCACCACTCGGTTCACCGTTCCCTTTATGTAAGTAATCTCAAATTCATACTCGCTAAGCAATTCCGACCAACGCCATTGTCACGCATTCAGGTCGCTTTGCGTAAAAATGTTTTGTAGTCCACAATGATCAGTCTTTAATTCAAATTTTCATCCAACAATGTAGTGTCTCCAAACCTTCAAGGCATATACGATGGCTAATAACTCCAAATCGTGCGTCACGTAGTTCTCCTCCTTCCTTCTCAATTTCCTTGAAATGTAAGAAATCACTCGTCCATCTTGCATCAAGACTCCGCCTAAACCTTCCTTGGATACATCAGTGCATACCAAGAAGTCCACATCCATGTCGGGGACCTTTAGTATCGGCGCTGTGGTCAACAAATCTTTAAGCCTCCGAAATCCTTCTGCGCATTTCTCCGTCCAAACAAACTTCTTGTTTTTCTTCTGCAATTTCATGATCGGATTTGCTATCTTTGAAAATCCCTTGACAAACCGTCGATAGTATCCTGCTAAACCCATAAAACTACGCACTTCTGTGACATTCGTCAACGCAGGCCATTCCATAATAGCCTCAACCTTGGCTGGATCCACGGTGATACCTTCATCGGAGATGACATGCCCTAAGTAGTGAATCCTCGATTGATAAAAAGAGCATTTGGACAACTTCCCATACAATTTGTGCTCTCGTAGACACTGTAGTACCAAGCGCAAGTGCTCGTCATGCTCCTCCGTCGTCCAAGAGTAGATTAAGATATCATCAATGAATACTTGGATGAACTTTTCCAAGTACTCGTGGAACACCCGTTCATCAAACTCATGAATACCCCTGGGGCGTTTGTCAGTCCAAATGGTAAAACAATAATCTTGTAATGTCCAAATCTCATCTTAAAGGCGGTCTTAGGGACGTCATCCTCCTTGATCCATAACTAGTGATACCCTGATCGCAAATCGATCTTGGAGAACACCATCACACCCTTCATTTGATCAAAAATATCATCAATTCTTGGTAAGGGATATTGATTCTTGATCATAGCCTTGTTCAGTTGATGGTAGTCAATGCAAAGACTCCATGATCCATCCTTCTTTCGTATGAAAATAACTGGTGCACCCCACGGTGACACACTAGGGCATATCAGTCCCAGGTCCAACAACTCCTTCAGTTGCATTTTCAGCTCTTGCAACTCCGGGGTCGACATCTGATAAGGCGTTCTTGCTATCGGTTCGGTCCCCGGTTTCAGGTCTATGGTAAACTCCAGTTCCCTTTCCGGCGGCATCCCAGGCAACTCCTCTGGAAATACATCCGAAAACTCCTTCACCACCGGAAGGTGTTCTAGACCTTCTGCTACTCCCTTTTCATTTAGCGCGAGGATCGCATAAAGCTTGCACCCCTTGCGCATACTCTTTTGTAACTGCAAGGAAGAGACAAACCTCAGGGATACTCCCTGGTTCTTTCCTACAATCACACGTCTCTATCCTTCATCATCGACCAAGCTCAACCGTTTCGTCTTACAGTTGAGTATCGCCTCATGCGATTCCAACCTATCCATACCAATCATGACGTCATAAGATCCTAAGATCATGACGTACAAGTTGACCCTCATGAAAAAATCTCCCAAGTTAAGGGAAAAACCCGTAACCTTTCCTCCAACCTTCTGTTTGGCTCCTGAAGCCATCTCTACGAAGCTAAACTCATCCTGTTCAACTGCCTTTACCTTAATCCTTTTTATCACTGCACCAGAAATGAAACTCTCAGTAGCACCTGGGTCTATCAAAATACTAAGGGTCTGGTTAGCGACAGTACCTATTGTCTCAAGCACAGTCGACTGGTGCTCTACCTAGCAGTTATTCACCGCTACATGAATCCGATGGGCCTTGCCCATATCTCCCATGGTAATGGGTCTAGCTGATCCGGACACTTTGGTCCTCTCCATAGGACAGTCGCACTGGTAGTGTGGCTCCCCACACATCCAACACCCCTTCTTCGGCCCAGTAGTCCTGGTACCCGAAGTAGAAGATGACGGCCCACCGGCCTGGAACCCAGGTCTGTTCTGCTAAACAAGACTAAACTATTCCTGCTATGGGCAACGCTGTTGCTGATGTTGTGGTCCCCTATAAGGTGCCCACTGCTGAGGCGACAGTCGTCGGGGTGTAGTGAAAGTGGATCCTCTCTGGAAGCCATGATATCTCGGTGTATGTCTCACTGGTGTCTGATGCTGCGGTGTACTAAATGAACCCTTCCCTGCTAGTCTTGCTGGAGTCCTGGTCTGACCCCCACTGATAAGATCCTCCTCTGCTATGAGGGCCTTTTGGATAGCGTCGTGCAAGGTTTGAGGCATCAAGATCCTAACCTTTGCACGTAGGCTATCGTTAAGGCCAAACACGAACCTGTTGACCTTGAGCTTCTCAGTGTTAAGGTGCAGAGCATACCAGAGCAGCTCCATAAAACATGCCTCGTACTGGGGCACCGTACGACCTCCCTGTCGTAATGCGTTGAACTCATTGAGCTGACGCTCAATGAATTCCTTTGAAAGGTACCTCTCTCGAAACCGTTCCTCGAACAATTCCCATGAAACATCTTCAACAACCATTTTCAGCTGTGGCAGGAGCGTCTTCCACCATGGAAGAGAGATCCCCTTCAGTTGAAAGACCGCCATGCAGACCTTCATGTTGGAGGTATAATCGCGAAGTGTGAAGCACATCACCATATTCTCCAACCATGCCTCAGCGGCAGTGCCATTCGGGGCACTAAAGAACTCGGGAAATTTAACCTTCTCAAGTTCACAGTGAATGCTACCTGTAACGGCTGGTGCACGCGGCGGAACCTCAACGGGTGTCGACGCCCTGGCCTCGTCTTTGTCCAATCGGTTGATCAGTGCCTCGGACATGCGCTGAAAAGACCTCATCATCCTGACCACGTCGCCAACTGCTATTTGCTCTTGTCCGAGAACCTGCTCACCTCCCTGGGGGTTAGACCCCTCAGGTGTGGATGCTACTGGAGGCGTCATGCCTCCTCCCCTAGCACCCCGTCATCTACCTCCGCGGCGTCCTCTAACCATGATCACTTGCATGCACACAATCAACTTGATCAGCAACAGTATAATTAAATCAAATCATGTCCGAAATCCGTAGCGAATCCCAAGTCATGGGTCGAACCGACTCTGATACCATATGTGACAACCTCCTCGTTACGACAACAACTCTTTAACAGGTGCAAAATTTTTTCTTGGTTAAGTTGTGTGCGTGCGTGTAAAAAGGAACAAACACACTTGAATCTACATTGCCACCCGATGACTAACAAGACGCAACCATGATGATCACAACAAGAAGACATAAGGGGCACATCAAGTAACTACAAGCATTAAACGACAATAGACATAAGGCGCACAACAAGTAATTGCAAGCATTAAATGACATACTATGTTATGTACAGTATGAACACAGATGGAAGAATCCATAGTAGTAGATTTTACTATTTCTGTACAGGAAAGCAGGGCGTTTAATCTTAGTTCTCTGCTCCAGAGAGAGAGAATGTCAGATAGGCTCCTGGCCGACTACTCAGGCAGAAACTAGTAATGTCTGTCAGGAGGTCGCAGTGGTGGGAACTCTGCCTTTAAAGAGCCCGAGACTACTGATAAGACCTTAGAGGTGTGTCGCAAGAGTGGAAACCCTACCTTTAAAGGGCCCGAGACTCTTGATACGACACTGGATTCTTTACACCAAAACAATCACACACACAGACTTATATACAAAGTGACTAGCTTTATCAAATCGAAGAGTCTGACATCATACAACTATGAGTTTGGACAATTCCAATTATAGTACTAACCCTGAAATTAATTAACAATCTCAATACATCCTATATGTTACATATACCATAAAATTACAATAACATTATCTTAACAACCTCACATCTTATGTTATAATAACCTTGCAACTAAAACATCAATCACCAATCACATTACTCTTTGTATGCTACCAATGCAATGAAGTTACAATAACTTTACCATAAAATAAATCAACATTACATTTATATTACCATAACCTTGCCAATGAATTAATAATAAAAAGAAATCATTACCGTAGCATTTAACATGAAGCATTACATTACATGATTCTTCCATTGTGCGCAAGTCTCATTCATCAGGCAACATGTCATCGAATTCTTAAATAATCATGGGCGTGAGAATAAGTAAGATTTAAACATCAAACACATCTTATATCACGCTAACCCTACTAAATTCCAATTGCATTACAAATGATCAACAATGTCCCTTATCTTTATAATCCCATAACTTTGCATTTAAAATAACAATAAAATGCATATCATGCTATCAAAACTAACATGATATTTTAATTTATATGGCCATAAATATTACCTTTACGTATTGCAAGACAATATATTACAGTGGCCATACAGTCACACATTACTATATCATTTATGTTATCATTTACAATAAAATTTCCATATTAGTACCATAAGACAACAATAACTTTAAATCATATAAAAAAGGAAATAAAATAACATTTAAAATTCATTCTATGTTATCTAATAAGAACATTGCATTTTACTACTAGTATAAAATAAGTTAACTCATCCATCTTAAAGTTTTTATAAATAAAAGGGAGGCTAGCTAAACAAGGAGATTTCCCTTTTTACTAGAGGAGTAATCCAGATTTCCTTTTTATCACATTTCCTTTTTATAATAAATAAAAAAATAAAGATTAGCTGCCTTCTAAATTTCTAAAAGCACACTCGCACTTTTAGGAAGAATATAAAATATCCCTAGTAAATACCTATCGTTTAGAATTCTAAGGGTATAGATTACCTTGGAGTTATAACCACTGACTAGGGTATCATTAATTCAAGTTCTTCAGAAGTATACTCGTTACACTCGCTCACATTAATAAGTCTAGTGCTTGTGTTCTACAACCAGGAAACTATTGATCCAAGGAAAAATCAAGTAAGGAAATACATAACACTTGCATTTTTAAAAGGACAATAATTAGATATATATCTAGATGATTACAACACTAAGGTCACAATATCAAGAAGTTCTTACCATTCAACAAAATTTAATTTATAAATTGGTATTTTGACTATTTCCTTAGAAACAATAAATACAAGCTAATTACTAATCCAAGAAGGTAGTGCTTCCCATTAGTAATTAAAAGACCTCACTAGAAACAAGCTTTCCAAGGGACTTACTATCTAGTAAACAATCAATGTCATCTCGGATATAGTAAAAGGAATCATTCATTTTTCCAGCTGGACGTACTAAATTTGCAACCTTTATTTTGATCACTAAATTAATGACAATAAAAACATTATTTTTATCAACTACTATTTTTAGTGATTGAAGGCAACGTTGGCTTAAAGGTCCTGATTTAATTGATGACAAATTGATGACAGTGAGAAGTCAGTGGATAGTAATGGAAGATAATATTAACGATAATGAAGACAGTAACCATTAATTCGTTGGGCTATGACAGTAACCATTGATTAGCTGGGCTATGACAGTAATCATTAATTCACTGGGCTATTACAGTAACCGTTACAACAAATTGCCAGAACGAATTGGCAGTAATCATAAAAAAAAAACGAATTGCCAGAGAACGAAATTACAACAACAATATAAAACGAATTGCCAGAACGATTTTACAAGAACAGAATGCCAATACACTCCTAGCCATATTTAAAAATGCCCCCAGTCAGATATAAATGCCCACAGTCATATATGAATGCCCACATTAAAACAAAAACGTCCACAGAAATTTATAAACGCCCACAGTCATATAAAAATGCTCACATCAATGTAAAACCGCCCACAAAAATTTATAAACGCCCCCATTAACATAAAAACGCCCACATTAACATAAAACACCCCCATTAATATTAAAAAGGCCCGCTGAAATATAAATACGCCCCTGTAATATATAATACCGCCACAATGATATAAAACGCCCCCATTCATATAAAGAAAACACCCACGGCAATATAAAAACGCCCTTGTAATATATAATATGCCCACACTGGTATAAAACACCCCCATAAATTAAAAAAATGCCCACTGCAATATAAGAATGCACACTGTAGTACATAAATGCCCACAGTGATACCAACGCAGGAAACAGTAGGTAAAACGCAGGATTAAGTGGTCAAATTCGTGTGGGTAGTCTCCACAAATCGCAGTGATATACAACAAAATAAAATGCAGAGTTAGATTTATCTCCTTCAAGCAAAAAAAATGCAGACAACAAAAACGCAAGGCACAACGAGAGATCACACAGATCCAAGGAAGGTCAGCAATGCTGAGATCATAAAATTCTTTTATCTAATACCGACATGCAACAACAGAGTAAGAAGTGATATTTTTATAACTGTCCCACAATTACAATCGTCGAAGACCAAGGCAAGAAACCAATTAATCCAACAAGAACCCAAGCCGTTTGAAGTTAAGTATTTTTCATCTCACAATGCCAATAAAAAAATGCTGATAACAATAAGAGATGGCTAAGTTTCTAATACCTTCTATCATGCAAACGAAAACATACCGTTGCCTTAACTCCCGCCTCGAATGATGACCCCACGCTTCGTGCCGCTCCTGCTCCGTGCCGCTCCCTCTCACCGACCGTAGAGACTACATCGATACCTCCCGGCCAATTGCTAGGGGTACTCTACTTCCCCCTTAGCCCCCCGAGCTACAAAGGGGCCACACACAATCTAGATGGTCCGTCTAGCTTCCCAGCTCACCTCTCAAGGCCAAGCTACCACTCCTATCCAAGCTGGAAAATCCCAACTCTCCACAAGTAACCAGTCAATTCACAATTCTGGCAGCGTAACGTTATGCTAAAAACCGATCCCTTATTCCTCATCTTCCCTTTCTTTTATAGAGTTTTTCCAACCTCCAAATTTCCCTAAATCACATTTTAATTAAGTCTTAATAAAAATATTCTAAATATTCTCCTTCGCACAAGTGTCGTCCATCCCCCTCTTTCCTCAAATAATTATTTTCTTTAAATTATTAAATTACTCATTTCCCTCACCCACCTAGAGTTGCTCCTAAATTTCCTCCTAGGTGTTCCTAGATCCACTTACATGTTTTAAATAATTTCCCTAAAAATGAAGTTGTTAAATTAGCTCAAATTAGAAGGTTCTTAGTTGCAGATTCCTTACTATGTTGACCTCGCTTTTTACCATAAGTTCCCAACTTTCCTTAGTTATGTTTCCTCCATTACTTAGTTTCCTAATTCTTATTATTCCCTTCTTTCCCTTTTTTATTAGAGCCAAAATGGCAGTTGCGCTATTTACCCCTTTCCCTTTATTATTAATTTAAAATCTTTTTATACTTCCACAAGTTAAATAATTTATTTCCTCTTTACAATTTAAAACCATAGATTTTAATTAAATTATTCCTCTCTTCATTTTACCCTCTAAATTTAAGAAGACTAAAATTATTACTTAAGTGGGTTTTAGTTTATATCTTTATTTCTATTTTTATTTTTTTAGGGTCTTTTTCTTAAGGCTTAACAAAATTTTACCCTAGAGAAGTTTTAGACTTAGGTTTAAATTCTGAACTGGGCGACAATTATTTAGGGAAGTCGTTTTAAGAATTTATTAATGTGTTAAATGTATTAGAGCCATCTAGGTTTGTTCCTTCATCAACATAAACACGATGTTCCCTTCAGGACGCACCATGTGCTCCAAGGGTGCCACTCGCCAACTTATGTTTCTTTTGTGCGACGTGCCCTTCAGGGTGCACCATGTGCTCCAAGGGTACCACTCACCAACTTGTGTTTCTTTCACGCGATGTGCCCTTCGGGATGCACCACATGCTCCAAGGGTGCCACTCTCCAACTTGACTGATTAGTAGACATCTATAACCCCTGGAGTCAACACTCCACTAGGTGAACTTGTGGGAGACTAAGGGCTCTAAGGAATAAGGCCCCCGCCTTATTGCGCGCCCCTTAGAATCATCGTGAGCGACTATCAGAGTCTACCCTCACGACATCGTGGAGTGCTAGTAGGCTGTGGCAGGGCTCCTGTCCACACCTCTCCCTCAACCTCTCTGGTAACCGTGTGTGTGGCCCCTTTACTCCATATGTGAGTCTGGTCGGCAAGCTATCGTCAGCCTGCATCATCAACAATCATATCAGAACATGTCCACATCATATCATCAAATCAAATATACTAAAACCACAGTAAACAATCAACCCAAAGCACACTCCTTGACTTGATCTAGAGTCCAAGGGGTCCTGTCGATGCCTCTGCATCCTCAAGGTCAAATCCCTGCACACTCAGTAAAACCGAGTCAATAGCACCTGTCCATGTCAAAGTAGTGAAACATCATGTCATCTATCATATCGCATCATAATTAAGGATAAATGTTTTCTTATCATAAAAGTCCAGGTCACTTGAGAGCAAGTGTCCTCAAAGAATAAGTTTTCTTAGTGTGCGAGAGTGGGATGTTACATTTTTTTAATGTTTAACATTTCATTTGTCTGGTTCATTGCACAATTTCATATATGTATACAAGGTGTAGTAATTATGTGTATTTTTTAACCATTTAGGTAAGTACCAAGTGAAAGATATGAATGTATATATTGAGTCTCTTGTCAATGAGCTGTTAAAGTTATGGGATGACATCACTATGGATGACATCTCTAGACCAATAGGTCAAAAAGGATTTCAATTCCATGGGATTCTTACATGGACAATTCATGATGCACCGAGACTAACACATTTTTGTGGTATGTAACACAATATTGCACTTAAATAAGTTAGATGTTGATGATATTATAATGTTTGTTTTTTAAATAATTTCTTGTTATATAACTAATGCTTCCATTGATGTGTATCTTCTAGGTCTGCAAACAAAGGGTAAATTTGCATGTCCAGTTTGTGGTCCTAGGATGAGATCTTGTTGTTCAGGAAGTTTGGGAAAGGAGGTGTTTGATGAATATAGGAACTTTCTCCCTAAGAACCACAGGTATTGAAATAGCGATAAACATCTTTTCAATGGTAAACAGGAGAGTGGGATAAAACCATGAATAATGACACCACACCTATGGAAGTTGGAATATAACAGATCAAATCGTCAATGTAAGTCAATCTTCATCATCGTATGAAATATATTACATTTTTTAATTGTGTTGAATTCTCATGTCTACTGTGTATAATCTAATAATTGTTGTGTTAATTTCATTTATGTAACATATGGTTGGTCGTCAAGGCATTGATCTTCTTCCACAAGGAATGAAGAGTTTCCCCAAACAATTTAGTAGGTTGCCATACTATGAGCAAATAGAAATAACTCATTTGTTCGACAAAATGCATATCGGGAAGAATGTAACAAAAATGTTGTGGATAATATTAGATGGAAGGTGTGACAAAGAAAAAATTTCTAAAATTTGTAGTGACATTCAAGAAGCGAATCATGCAATGCTAAATATTATTGATTTAAATAGGACTAATGGAGTCGATTGAAATCGCCTGCCATGGTTATTTAAAGAAGATGAAAGCAATGTTGTAAAAGAGCTCATTCGAAAAATTAGATTTCCAACAGGATTTGCTTCAAACATCAAGAATATATTAACAAAGAAAGGTGAATTTGGCGGGTTAAAAACTCATGATTGTCATACCTTCATCAAGGTAATTTCTTTTATATATCTGTTATGTATTGGTAAGAATCGATGTAATATTTTTAAATTTTGTAAATATATTGTTAATATGAAATCATAAATTTATTAATGTGCCATTGTTTTGTTGCAGTATGTGCTACCTCTATCTTTTCCCGACAGCTTTGACAACAACGTAAGACAAGTTATATACGACCTTGGGAGGTAAATAACGATAGATGAATTACATATTATTATTTATATGTAATCAAAATGTTGTAGAAGTTGTTGATGACATCTGTTTTACTTGTAATATTCATGTATACAATATTGTATTTGTTGAAACATATTTTTTTCTCGTAACATTTGTAGGTGGTTTTCATCTAAAGAAATCCATAAGGAATATATAAAATATTGGAAGAGAGAAATTCCTTGTTTAATGTGTGCAATGAAAAAGTATCTACCTCCAGCATTTTTCAATGCACAATAACACTACCTCAAACACTAGGTCAAGGAGATTGAATTCTGTGGACCTGTACACACAAGGTTAATGTGGATGGTGGAGATACACTTGAAGTCATTGAAGTCTTTAGTTAGACAAAGAGAACGTTTCGAGGGTTCTATGGTGGAGGGGTATATAGTATATCAAACGTTAGTGTATATTAGCGATTATCTTCTTGATTTAGGGAGGAAAATTAATATGCATTTCATTTGGGGTGTCAATAACGTCAAAATATCTGAAGTGGAGGTCTTGATTGGGAATGGTAAAATGAGGAAAGTGAATGGTATTATATTATTTGATTTTTATCTATATTGTATTTCTTCAATTTATATTATACCTCCATCAATTATTATTATTATTCATTATTCTTACTAATTTATATTTTTTCATTGTAGTTGGTCGAGTGTGGGACGCACTACATTTATAAATTGCTAACAATCTTGATTGGATGAAGCTATGGATAGAACAATGTGAACAACATCATGGTAGTTTATCATGGGAAGGGGTGGCTACATTAATTAAAAGAGCTCATCGTAATGAATATCACAATCTTACGCAGAGGGAGATTGATTTAGCATATGGTTTAAAAGATAAACAAGTAAGCATATAAAATTTTACCCGCACTTTCTATTATTATACAAAATCTTAATGTATTATTTTTTAATATTTATTAAGTTTAAATACGTTTATTAATTATTAATTTATTTTGTACTTGTCCGGAATATTGCAGTTGAAGCACCACAAAGCTATGTGGTATAATGGTTGAAAATTTTGTGTCAAAAGGGTGGATGACATGAAGAAAATCGTCGATTCAGGGATAACTGCAGTGTTTCAAGTCACTAATGTTTCTTCTAGAAGTGACAAACATCCAAGACTAACAAAAAATAGATATTATGGATATTTGGATGATATAATTGAGTGTGACTTCAAATCCTTTAAGATAATTCTATTTGAGGTCAAATGGTATCGTTTACGGATAAATGAATGTGATCCTGAAAGAACTGTTATTCAACATTACAATGGTTTTACCATGGTTAATACAAGGACATTTGAGCTGGGTCTAGAAAGTTATGTTCTTCCAAGAAAATGTGAGGAGGTATTCTATTGCGAGGTTCTCGGTAAACCAGGTTGGTCATTTGTTGTTAGATATGATCCAAGAGGAAGGCCTGTAAAGTATAATGTACCGAAAAAAGATGATATTCAAGAACTAGAAGGTGATACAAAGGAACATGAGGAGGTAGACCATGTATCATCAGATGAAGAAGTCGAAGAAGTTGATCGACCATATGATGTAGATGATAATGTTCTCGATGACACTATATCTGATGATGGTATTATGGAAAATTATGATAGTATTGATGATGATGTTGATATGGCCAACCCAATCGACGATGATTCCGAAATACCAGATGATGATATAGAATATGATGAGTCATTGTATGAATAAGAAGATCAATGATATTCCTACATCTGGTGAGTCATTTGTACTATAGATCTCTTATGTTTTTTTTCTTTCATGTAATCTTAGTGTTCTTTTTAATTATAGTTGCTGAATCTAGATAGATTGGGTATTGGGGAAATGATAATGTTCATGATGAAGATGATATTGATGATGTTGAGTTTGATGAAGAAGAATATGAATGATATATAGAGGTATGTGTTTTATATGATGATCTTTATATGTTTTTATTTTGTATAATATAGTATTTTACATGTTCTTTATTATTTCATATTGGGTATGGGAAAAATTGAGAGTGATGTGAGGAGGGGGGGAATAATTAGATATTCCACCTTCACATGGTTTCCCATGTTTAGTAGAGAATGAAATATTATCGAAACCAAGAGAAGCTCATTAAAAATGAGGTTTTCTCATAATTTTTTTGGTTTTTTGAGCCAAATTTTGCATTTTAAGTTAAGTTGGCTCTCGATTTTGGGCATGGTAAAAGTTGACTTGACTTAAAGAACTTATCCCGAAAGACAAGTTCTAGTTCCAAGTTCCTATGCCCCAATATAGTACCTACACACAAAGACAAATAAGGGTAGGTATTCTTGGCATTTTGGCAAAAAGGTATAAAGGGATTTTTCATGGCACCTACTAAAGGTGCGTGCAATTGGAAAAAATAACAACCCAAAACTAAAAGGGATCAATACACAGAATGTCAATGAGAGTTTATCTCATAGTGGTGTGTAGTAATAGGCCTAGAACATTCAAAATTATCATTCTCCAAATATCTTATACAAAGTTTACAAGGAAATTGTACTAGGACTAGACACAGGCAACAATGACCTATGAATGGGGCCAACATTGAATTTTTTTCAAATTGTTTCTGAATGCATTGAAATTTGACATGCATAGACTATTCACATGTCTTAACGACATGGGAGGGTTTCTGGACTCAAATTTGACTCACACACCCACTTTCTTCCATCATCAATTCATCATGTAAAACATCAACCCTAATTTAGTGGAGTATTCGATTTGTTCCTAGTGAATGGATGCTCATTAGGCGAGCTAAAGTCCTTGCTTAAAAAATTCATTTAGTGCCTACATTTCATGGGTTGGTATAGTTAACACCTCTTTTTTCCATTTGGTGCCCATGCTGACCCTTTCTTTTATTCCCAAGAGCCCCATTAACCCCTCCATGACTTTCAGTTCAAAATAAATGGACTGTCAATGAGAGTTGATCTGTCCGTGGTGTGTAGGAATAGGCCTAGCACCTTCAAAATTATCGTTCTCCAAATATATTATACAAATTTTACAAGGAAATTGTACTAGGACTAGACACGGGCAACAGTGACTTGTGAAAAGGGCCAACGTTGAATTTTTTTCAAACTATTTCCGAATGCATTGAAATTTGACATGGATATACTATTCACATGCCTTAACAACATGGGAGGGTTTATGGACTCAAATTTGACTCAGACACCCACTTTATTCCATCATCAATTCATCATGTAAAACATAAACCCTAATTTAGTGGAGTATTTGATTTGTTCCCAGTGAATGGATGCTCATTAGGAGAGATGAATTCCTTTCTTACAATAGTCATTTAGTGCCTACCTATCATGGGTTGGTATATTTAACACCTCTTTTTTCCATTTGGTGCCCATGCTGACCCTTTCTTTTATTCCCAAGAGCCCCATTGGCCCCTCCATGACTTTCAGTTCAAAATACACGGACCATCAATAAGAGGTGATCTGGTCGTGGTGTGTAGGAATAGGCCTAGCACCTTCAAAATTATCATTCTCCAAATATCTTATAAAAATTTTACAAGGAAATTGTACTAGGACTAGACACGAGCAACAATGACCTGTGAATGGGGCCAACGTTGAAATTTTTTCAAACTGTTTCTGAATGAATTGAAATTTTACATGGATAGACTATTCACATTCCTTAACGACATGGGAGGGTTTATGGACTCAAATTTGACTCACACACCCACTTTATTCCATCATATTTTCATCATGTAAAACATAAACCCTAATTTAGTGGAGTATTCGATTTGTTCCCAGTGAATGGATGCTCATTAGGAGAGATGAAGTCCTTTCTTACAATAGTCATTTAGTGCCTACCTTTCATGGGTTGGTATATTTAACACCTCTTTTTTTCCATTTGGTGCCCATGCTGACCCTTTCTTTTATTCCCAAGAGCCCGATTAGCCCCTCCATGAATTTCAGTTCAAAATATATGGATTGTTAATGAGAGGTAATCTAGCCGTGGTGTGTAGGAATATGCCTAGCACCTTCAAAATTATCATTCTCCAAATATCTTATACAAAATTTACAAGGAAATTGTACTAGGACTAGACACGGGCAACAGTGACCTGTGAATGGGGCCAACATTGAATTTTTTTCAAACTGTTTCTGAATGCATTGAAGTTTGACATGGATAGACTATTCACATGCCTTAATGACATGGGAGGGTTACTGGACTCAAATTTGACTCACACACCCACTTTCTTCCATCATTAATTAATCATGTAAAACATAAACCCTAATTTAGTGGAGTATTCGATTTGTTCCTAGTGAATGGATGCCCTTACATTCCTCTCATTCAAGTCTTCCCTCTATTCATATTTAGTCCCAAATTATTGATTGAAGTTATCAAAGACCTTGATTGCTGGTGCATGCTAGCCCTATTTTCTGAGTTTGAACATTATCATTTTCAGTCTTTTTCCATTTGACCCTTTAAAACACTCTTACATTCACATATAACCTGATGGGTACTGGGCTTGTATTCCATGCAATCTGAAGGTGATTCCTAGTGCTAACACAAGGGAGAAGTTATAAGAGGATTAAAATATATCCTAAGGACTAAAATAGACAAGGAAGGAGTATGTACTAGTTAAAGGACTAACTCCACTATCCAAAGTAGCTATGAATCACCCTCCACTACCACGCAAAAGCTCGTAATCCATGGAGAAAAAACATAGAACAGCCTAAGGAGGTCCATCCGAGTCTCTGAAATTAACCTTTTCCAACCCTTATACTCTAGTTAAACCTTTAAAGGTACATGGTCGACCTCCATTAAAGCTGCAACTGCTGGTTCAGTCTTGCCGCCGATATCGAGAGTCTCATCCAACTTTCACTTTCTATTTAAAAGGAGTAACGGTCTTCATGAAATATATCAAGGGAATATATGAGTATAAAAAGAATTTGGTTTTATTTATCAAAAGGAAACACACACACTACTTAGGAAAGAAAATTGTGTTCAATTGTTAGTACACTTATATCTTTTACGAGAGTTAAAAGGAATAAAATATGTTCAATTGGCATGACATTTTATACCTTGTTTATATCATGTTTTTGGTTAGGAAAGTAAAATATTGTCCATTGTTAGTAATTTTATATCCTTTTATTTAAGAAAAAGTGGGAAGTTAAAAAAAATTATAAAAATGTGGAATATGTTTGTAAAAGTTATAAACATATATGTTTCTACAATATTTTTTTAATTGGAATTAAACTTGTATTAATATATTAAATTATATTGTGTTGAGGCAAACAATGAGTACTTCTATTGTTACATATATTCTCCTTATAGAGCATGTTTTTATATTTAGATCTATGGTAAAAAAAGACATTAAACCAACATTTCAAGTGTTCTTATATGATGTTTTCCTATAAAATTGTCTCAAAATACATCGAACTCTAAAAGACATACATAATGTATGCAAGATACCAGATATATAAAATATGCAGAACAGAAACGAAATGCTAGAAATAACAGAATAACAGTAAAATATCCAGCATAATCTTCACAATACACAGAAATGATATACGAAATAGCAACAGAAATAGCACTTGAACAGA
>ML778732.1:1014364-1032793 GCA_009831015.1 Picea engelmannii | reverse complement strand
GGTGAGGAGGGTTGACGGAAAGATCCTCGGCAAAAGGAATGAACGCAGGGGACTAGAGTGTTGACGTAGGGGACACGCTTTTAGTGGGAAGTTGGCGTGGAGGGAATAGGATACGTGGTGGGTGGTAAATGGATGATGAGAAGAGAGATGGACCATGCGGACTAAAGAGGGGACGTGGATAGATGACACATGGTTGCACGGGAAAGGCGGGAAGGGAGATGACATGATGGGAGACGGTCCCACGCGGGTTAAAGGAAAGGCAGCTGAGAAGGTCGGGGCTGCGCTTGAGCTGTCGATCCGGGCTTCTCGATCGTGGCCGTCATAAAGGTGCGCCCCTGATTCCGGACCCCCCCCCTCCACTTAAAGGTAGAAAGGAGGGGGGGGTTCGGAATTGCTTTCATCGCCGTTGATCCGGGTGCGCTAATCTGGGCCGTCGGAGAGCTGCGCCCCCGATTCTGGACCCCCCCCCCCGCTTAAAGGTAGAAAGGCAAGGGGGGTCCGGAATCCAACATGCGCTGTCGATATGGGCGCGCAAATCTGGACCGCCCGGACCTGCTCGTGACTTATCTTGGGCGCATTATCACCCGAAACTTTGGACAAGTGGGTTTTAACCCATCCTTTTGTGTTCTAGCCCCCCTTACAAGAAATATCGCTAACATTTGGCTCCATGGGGGATAGAGTTGTCCCTGTGATGCTCTAAGAACTCTTAGCAGACCTAGTGCCTTATTTGCTGGGCTATGGAGTCATTTATTAGTCCGCACAAAACAAAAACATAAACAATATTTACAAAACAAAAACAAAAAGAGCCGACTGCGGCTCAAAGAAAACATTTTTTTAAGAAATGCCCATTTACTGGGCCACTGAAGACTTCATTGCCTTCCAGATCCTGCAATCTGTAGGTGTTGTTCGAAAATACTTCAAGGATCTTGAAAGGCCCAAACCAGAGGGCATCAAATTTACTGTGTTTTCCCTTTTCCTGTCTGGGTGCATCCCATTTGAGCACCAGGTCATCCTGTTTGAATTCTTTCTTTCTGTTCTTCTTGTCGAAGGCCTACTTGATCTTCTGCTGATGATTGTAGGCTCTATCCCTGACCTGTTCTCTGATCTGCTGTACTTCCACCATCTAATGAATTCTTCTGAGCATATGGTTAGGTTCCCCCTCAAAGTCCTGGAGGAGATTAGCTACAGGCAAGGCGAGATGAGTGGGGAAAATGACCTCTATTCCATAAACCAGCTGGAAAGGTGAGATGCCCAGCGATTTCTTTGTTGTCACCCGATCATCCCAAAGAGAAAATTTGAGCTTTGAGTCCCAGGCCCTTTTATTATCCTCCAGTAGCTTTTTGATAAGCTTGATTAGGATTTTATTGGAGGACTCTGCTAGTCCGTTTCCCTGAGGATAGTAGGGAGTGGAGTGAATCAGTGAAATTCCAAAATGTTCACAAAACTTGACCAGAGGCTCAGACCGGAATGGGGAAGTATTGTCAGTGACAATTTTTCTAGGGAAGCCAAACCTAGATATGATGTCTTCCAGGAAGCTGATGATTACTTTGTGATAAGTGCTTCTGGTAGGGACAACTTCTATCCATTTAGTGAAGTAGACGGTTGCTGTCAGAATCCATCGGTGCTGGCCACTCGAAGGGGGATGAATTTCCCCGATGAAGTCCAATCCCCACTGTTGAAAGGGTGATGAGACCACTATAGGTTTCAAAGGCAGGGATTTGAGCTGTTGCTTCCCTGAGAATTTCTGGCATTTGATGCAAGCTCTAATTTCCTTGCAGACATCAGGAAATAAGGTGGGCCAGTAATATCCAGCTCGGAGGATCTTGTGAGCTATGGTCTTCCAAAAATGATGGCCTCCAAAGAGACCGCTATGGAAGTCGAATATGACCTTCTAGGCCTACTCTGGGTCCAGACACCTCAATAATATCCCCTGGGGGTCTTTCCAATACAAGGTTTGGTCAATGAGGCAATACCTGACCGCTTTGAGATTTAAGGCTCTGGCTCTACTTTTCCCCAATCCATCAGGAGGCTTCAATTCTTGCAGAAAATACAGAATATCCTTGTACCAGGTGCATTATGCTAGTGGCACAGTGCTTTGGGAACCCCTGTTGGATGACTCATCTTTCTCATTGATGAAGTTAATTCCCAAGGCTTTACAATTGGAGTCATCCAACAACTTGGCCAAACCTTGCCCTTTTATCAGCTTGGTGGGCTTGATTTCCAGATCAAATTCTAGGATCTTGGTGATCCATTTTCCTCTTCTTCCATCTATGTCAGGCTGTATAAGAATGTCCTTCACAGAAGCTGAAGGGACATATGCAATGATCTTTGAATGCAAGACATAGACTATGAAAGCCTTGAGGGCTTTCACCAGGGCATAAGCCTGCTTCTCCATGATTTCGTACCGGAGCTCTTCCTCTCTCAGTGCTTTGCTAAAGAAAGCAATAGGCTGCTCTTGTCCTTGATCATTTTTCTGCAACATAACTGCAGCTACGGTGTCATAGGAAGCAAAAGAAAATACCATAAAGTCTTTGGAATAATTGGGACTGAATAGCACAGGTGCTTCAGTCAACGTCTTCTTTATTTGGACAAAAGACTCTCTAGGCTCAGCAGTCCATTTCACTTCATTCCCCTTCCTGAGCATGGCTGTAATATGTTTCACCAATTCAACAAAATTTGAAACAAACCTCCTCAGGAAATTAATCCTTCCCAAAAACGCCTGGACCTCTTTCTTAGATCTGGGAAGTGATAGGGCATGAATTGCTTCTACCCTATCAAGATCAATTCTTACTCCATCTGCTGATACTATATGGCCTAACAACTTCCCCTCCTGCATAGCAAACAATGATTTCTTGGGATTCAAGGAAAGGCCAAACCTGCGACACTTCAGGAAAACTCTCTTCAAGTGGCAGTGGTGTTCTTTGTCAGTCTTGGAGAAAACTGTTATGTCATCTAAGAAAATCACCATGAACTTGTCTTTCTCACGAATGAAGGCTATGTCCATGGCTCGCTGAAATGTTGCTCCCGCATTCATCAGTCTGAAAGGCATCTTGGCATACATGAATGTGCCCCAAGGAGTGGTGAAAGTTGTCTTTTCTCTGTCCTCAAGCATGAATGATATTTGATTGTAGCCAGAGAAACCATCAATCATGGATATTCTGGAAGCACCAGTGACCTTCTGCAATATGTGTTCCATGTTGGGCAGGGGATAATTTTCCTTCCTGGAACTCCTGTTTAGGTTCCTGAAATCGACACAGAGTCAGATCTCTCCACTCTTCTTCCTCACTGGGACCAAATTGGCTACCCAGTTAGAATATCTTAAGGGGACAATGATCTGGGCATCCAACAACTTCTTCACCTCTCTCTCCATGACAGGTAGCAGCATGGGATTTATCTGTCTCAGCTTCTACTTGAATGGCCTAGCCTCTTCTTTCAGTGGGATCTTGTGCTCGATGACTGATGTGTCGTATGTCTTGAGGTCTTCGTAGGTCCATGCGAACACATCAGTAAATTCCTTCAGCAGCTTAGTATATCTGATCCTCTGCTCCTCGGTCATAATCTTTGACAGTTTGACCATCTTGGGCTCCTCTGGTGTGCCTATGTTGCAATCAGCTATATCAACATCATCACTAGAAACTCTCCCCTTCACTGCCACATCATTTCCATCAAACAACCTTTCTAGCGGGATGAGTCCTTTCGGAATGTGGTTGCTCGGTAGTTGTATAATCTGGTGGTCAGCAATTTTATTCATCAACTCCCCAGGGTGATGATTAGGTTCTCCCTCAGTGTAGGGATCCTCATCTATGTGCAATGTAGAAAAGTTATCAACGGATTGAAGAAACTTTTCAATCTCTTGATCATCCTCAAATACCTTCCAATGCTTGACATTGTCTGGTACAGAGGGTCTGTATTTTATTTCAACATCGGACCTGACAGTAGGCAGCTCAGGAACTTCAAGCAGACTAGCTGTGAAAGCTAAACAGTCGGCCGAGGCATTTTCCTCCCTTGGAATGTAGGAAATGTTAAAATCCAGGAAGGAATCATCGACCAGATCCCATACCTCGTTTTTGTAATTCTTGAGCCAAGGATGCTTAGTCTGATAGACATTTTTTACCTGCTGGACAATCAGTTCTGCATCCCCAAACACAACCATCTCCTTGATTCTCATTTCTTTGGCAGCTCTCAAACCCAGAACCAGAGCTTCATACTCTGCCACATTATTGGTGACCTCGAATTCCAACCTGTATGACAGAGAGATGGTCTCATGACAAGGTGATATAAATATCACTCCGGCACCTGCACCCATACTGGAGGAAGCTCCATCAAAGAACATCTTCCAAACAGAGAAAGTTGAAGGGGGGGATTCCTGATTAAGGATGGGTTGTTTTCTGATCTACAGAGAAGATTCAGGGGTGTGGGTGAGCTGTAGTAAACTAGAGACTAAATCAGTGTCCAAGGCATAGATGGGATGATTGGTAGGGTTGGCCTCGTCACTGACAATGTAGGCTAGTTGGGCTTCTCTGTATAGTCTCCTATGTTCCCCTCCAAATACTGGAATGGTGGCATATGTGAGGTCCATCTGCAAGGTTCCCCCCAGTCTCTTTATCCAAGATCTTGACAACAGCATGCCGAACTTAAGGGGGACATCGGCTACCACAATATCCATGACCATACTTTTCATGGGCAGCTGAAACAGAGAGACTACTAGGTCCTTAATCACTCCCAGACACTGGACCCTCCCGGAGTCAAAAGAATAGAGGTCATGATATGCTTGGGTGACTTCCAGCCCTAATTCTTCCATGACGGCTTTGGGCATGAGGTTTTGGGATGCACCTGAATCCATAAGGCAATTATGCAGTACCTTGTCATGTATGTTCAGGGAGGTGTAGAAGGGAGGGGATGAATCATCTCTGTCTTCTACCATGGTACCTAGGACAACTGCAGGCCTTTCATCTTGGAGGTTTATGGATTCTATGAGAGGATATGAGGCTTCGGATTTCAGCAGCTCAGAGAAGCATTTTTTGAATTACCCATGTCTGATTAACTCAGTGAGTGGCACAGGAATTCTGATTTTTTGAATCTCATGTTCGAAATTGAAAGAAGACATAGGCTTTGGGATTTCTCTAATTTCAGGAACATGATTATGGACAATGGGGGAGAGAGGTTGGGCCTTCTTACCTCTGTCTGCTACTTCATTAGCAGGTTTATCTGTTCTATTGGATGGATCAGGAATATCAGGTGTTGCTGCCCTTTTGTCGGATCTCAGGTTATATCTGCCTCGACCGCCGCTAGCTTTGTCTCCTTTTCTCAATTCGTTCAGCTGACCATCCATGAGAGATTCTTCATTTGTTGACTGGGTCAGATGAGGGAAAGGGGGAGTGACTTCTACACTGTGGATTTTAGGCTCAGGCTCGTCTATTTCCCCTTCCTCTTCATCAGCCACAAAATTGTTCTGGAAGGGAGCCTGAACTTTTTGGTCATCTCTGTCTCTTTCCTTCTCTCTGTGCATAGCTGGAGGAGCGAAATTATTTGGCCTTCTGAAACCCCCTTTATTTTCAGAGTTCTGAGGGCCCCTATACATCTTCTTTCTTTCTACCCTCAATCTCCCCACCTCTTCTTTAAGGAAGTTCATTACTTGGGTCAGCTCATTTACTTGAGGGTGGGGCAATGAGGGGCCGGAAGTTGAGGCTTCCGATTTTTCCTTTCTTCTGTCTGTGTCGGCCTGGTTTCTTAGTCTGTCAGTTGCCAATATGTTGGATTCCACTTCTATAGCTGCATCTTGCATCTGAGCTAAAGAGGTGGCTCTTCTTTCTCTTAACACGAGACAGAAATCAGGGTCAAATGCACTAGCATATGAAATTTGAGCAGAGGCCTCCGAAGGTTTAATCTCTGCAGGAATCTTGTTGTACATCTTATTGAATCTTTTGGAGAAGTTTGAGACAAACTCCCCTTCCATCTTCCTCAGAGACCCAAATTCTGTCATATAATACATATAATCTTTTCTATCTCCCCACTGCCTCAGGAAGATGTTATCCAAAGCCTCAATGCCAACAATAGATCTAGGGGCTAGTCCCTGGAACCATTTCCTCACCTCCCCATCAAGGCTCTGGACAAATACTCTCATCTAGACATCTTCACTCTCGATATTCAAGTTGTCTGCATAGCTGTAAAAGGCGGCTATGTGCTCTTCAACAGTTACATCTCCCTCCCCACTGAACTTGAGCATGTATTTCAAATAGTCTCCAGCAGGGAGAGGGTTCAGAGGCTGGGGTAGAATCAATGGAGCATATCTAGTAGAAACTATGGCATCCATTCTGTTCAAAGGGGGATTAACACTAGCCATAGGGATGTTAGGTAGAGGAGAAACCGGAGGAGAAGGAGTATGGATGAGAGATGTCAGAATAGAGGTTCTTGGAGGAGACAACGGCGAAAACAAAGAGAGATCCAAGGGACCTGAGTTTGCAGATGTTTCTCTCTGTGCAACAGTAATAGAAAAAGGAGGGGTGGTGAAACCTTCGGAAACTAGAGGTCTGTGATGAGGCAAGACCTCCAGGGAGGAGGGAGTGACAAGGATTTCTCTTTCTGATACTAGACCAGGAGGAGAAAACTCAGCAGGAACACTCCCAAAATTAAGAGAATGGGGGACTTCGGAAGAAGGTCGACTAGAAAGCTGCGAATAAGCAAATGGAGTTCTCACAGAAGGGGAGGGCGTATTACCTGTTTCATCGACGGAAACTTCCTTTGCAGATCTCTTTCCCTTCCTGTGCACTGCTTCCGCGTCCACTTCTAGTGTAGCTAAAGGCAAGTGTGGGTTAGACCTCGTGTGTCTGCCTCTCGAAGCCACAGTTGATAGAGCAGGTTCTTCCCAGTGGAGTCGTCACAATGGAGTTGCCAGGTGCACAGTAACAATATTCAAGTTCTGATATCTGATGCACCTTCAGAATCAATTGATCTTTGTCGTTCAATCCCGGGGAAAATATTCAACTTCGATCCCCGGCAACAGTGCCAGAAATGTTGGAGCCGGAGGTCACTCCCGGATTGCTTGCAGGATCAGAGCCCAATGCCCATCAGTTTAATGTCACGATTTGTTTGAAAGGGGTGATCAAATGGAATCAAACTCGGAACAGTCGTTTCAACTTAGAAACCGGGCCAGGCATGCACAAACGAGTGAGGTCTTGATAAACTCCAAACAGTGAGTTGTAATAAGGGTGAGTAGACGGAAGACTTCATGAGAAGGGTGCAAGGATATGCTATAGGCATCAAGCTTCTAACAGACGATGAGAGCAGGCATCTGAAAACAAGATCTTCTTACTTCCAAACACGAGAAACCAAAGAAACAACAATGCAACAATAAATCATTTACCATAACATCACTGTATTAATTCAAGCGAATCATTCGATCATGAACTCTCCAGCATAAGACGAAAACAGAGATGAAAAAGGGGAACTGTTTGTTATAAACCAAGAAATCTCAAACACAGATACATAACCAGGAATCCAGAATGGTCATGAAAACTTTACAGTCGGGAGCTTAGCTCTACCATCGATAGATACAAAAATGGCTAAAATGCCTTCATATACTCAAGCTAACAACAACAACAAAATCGAGACGTAGCATTCAAATCTTTGCGTCTGCATGGCTTCTGACAACACGAAGTTGCAATCTTTGAATGGTCATGCAACTTGTGGTAGACGCGATCGATCTCCTGACAGTTTCATCGATGAATCGTCGTGCCTTTAATTCATTGCAGGACGACCCCATTATGGCGGAGACGATCTCTAACCACCACCAACCGCTTCAATAACTGCTTCTGGGGATTGAGAATGACCCAACCAACTCAGCATTTAGGGATATGGAATACTCCTCACGCCGCCACCTGGAATAACCGAAAAGCTTGGGAGGACGGGTAGGCGTAGAGGCCAGTGCGAAGGATAGGGTGCATGACAGAGGTGATGGTGTCGGATTATGTGGACAAGTCCTGAACAGATAGGGAGGTGAGGAGGGTTGACGGAAAGATCCTTGGCAAAATGAATGAACGCAGGGGACTAGAGTGTTGACGTAGGGGACATGCTTTTAGTGGGAAGTTGGCATGGAGGGAATAGGATACGTGGCGGGTGGTAAATGGATGATGAGAAGAGAGATGGACCACGCGGACTAAAKAGGGGAGGTGGATAGATGACACATGGATGCACAGGAAAGGTGGGAAGGGAGATGACATGACGGGAGACGAGCCCACTCGGGTTAAAGGCAAGGCARCTGAGAAGGTCGGGGCCACGCTTGAGTCGTCGATCTAGGCTCCTCGATCATGGCCGTCGGAAAGGTGTGCCCCCTTATTCTGGACCTCCCCCCCCTCCGCTTAAAGGTAGAAAGGCGGGGGGGGTACGAAATTGCTTTCATCGTCGTTGATCCAGGCGCGCTAATCTGGGTCATCGGAGAGGTGCGCCCCCGATTCCGGACCCCCCGCTTAAAGGTAGAAAGGCAAGGGGGGTCCGGAATCCAATATGCGCCATCGATCTGGGTGCACAAATCTGGACCGCCTGGACCTTCTCGTGACTTATCTTGGGCGCATTATCACCTGAAACTTTGGACAAGTGGGTTTTAACCCATCCTTTTGTGTTCTAGCCCCCCTTACAAGAAATATCGCTAACAACTACGCCAGTTGCAAAGTTTGTAGGGGAAAGAAAACTTTCTTTGTCGTTTTATCCCTAATTATGCCGATATCACTCGTGGTTTTATGCAGCTACTAAATAAAGATTCAGATTTCGTCTGGGATACCATTGCCAACAATGCTTTTGAAGATTTAAAGTTGTCCCTAATGCAAGCTCCACTTCTCTTTCCTCTTGATTACAGTTGCGATTATTTTCTTTATCTTGCTGCCTCGGAGTACACTATTGGCATGGTTCTCATCCAAGAGGATGATGCACACGTCGAACATGTTGTTTACTACTTGATTCGAAGTCTCACACCAACTGAAATCAAGTATCAACATGTCGAAAAACTAGCCTTGGCTGTCGTTCAAGCCATCCAATGATTTCGGCACTATATCCTCTCACGCAAGACTACGGTGATTTCTCATTGCAACCCTATGCAACATATTTTGACACGTCAATTTCTAGGGGGAAATTACTCCAAATGGATTGTGATACTCCAGGAGTTTGACTTGGAATTCGACCACACCAAGTCCAAGAAGTCATTAGTTTTTGCTGAGTTGATATGCGATTTTCCTCATTCTGCAACAGAAAATGTAGCAGTAGATTCATTACTCGATGAATCTCTTTTCCTTATTAGCACTGATGATCTTTGGTATGGGGATATCATTATATATCTCCAAACCCAGACTTTTTGGCCTGCTTTGTCTAGTACTGAACGATGTCACATACGTTATCAAGCTCGTCAATACATTATTCTTGGGGATACTCTTTACCGTCGGGGAATTGACTTTGTTTTTCGACGTTGTTTAACATTCAAAGAAGCCGAGAAAGATCTGAATGACTACCATTCCGGAGCATGTGGTGGTCATATATCTGGGTATGCTACTGCCCAGAATATCTTACACTCAGGGTATTTTTGGCCTTCTTTGTTTAATGACTGTATTACTGCCATTCAGAAATGCCATGCCTGCTAGACCTACAATCATAAAATTTGGTCATATCCTGCTCCTCTTCACCCTGTGGTCTCAGTTGTCCTTTTGAGAAACGGGGCATTGATTTCATGACATGTCACCCTCACTTGGTCGGGGGGCATGATTACATCATTGTAGCCATTGATTATTTTACTAAATGGGCCGAGGCGATGCCGACATTCGATAATACTGGAAAGACCGCATCGTTGTTTCTTATTAATCACGTCATAGCTTGTTTTGGTTTTCCCTAGGATATCATCACTGATCACGGTAGCCACTTTAGGAATTTTATGATGTCTGAACTTACGAAAAAGTTGGGTCTTCGCCATGATAACTCAACTCCCTATTATCCACAAGCTAATGGTCAAGTCGAAGCAATCAACAAAGTTCTTATAAATATGCTTCGACAGATGATAGGAATTCATAAATCAAGTTGGCACACAATGTTTTTTTCGACATTGTGGGCATACTGGACATCTGTCAAATCCACTACTGGGTTTACGCCTTTTCGGTTAGTCTATGGTGTGGAAGCCATTCTTCCTATAGAATGCGAGATACCCTCTCTGAAGCTAGCTGTCGAACTCCTACCCAACACTTCTGCTGAAGAAGAACGTCTATTGTATCTAATGCGATTAGACGAAACTCGACATGACACCACTCTAGTAATAGAATCCCAAAAAAAACGTGTCAAGGCACAATATGACAAGCATGTCAAGCCTCACATTTTCTATGAAGGTGATATTGTTCTTCTCTATGAACAGGATCGAGATGTGTTAGGAGCTGGGAAATTTGAACCCATGTGGTGAGGTCCTTATATTGTTCACTGAGTTTTGGAAAAAGGAGCATATGAGCTGGTAGATTACGATGGTATCCCTTTGAGTGAACCCAGGAATGGGTTGTACTTGAAGAAGTACTATGCATAAATTATTTGTGCACAAGTACTTGTATTTTATGTATCATACTTTGTGTGTGTTACTATAGTTTTCTTTTGTCGTTATCTGGTCTCTGCCCTTATGTGATGTTGTATTTGATTTCCAGATGTCGAAGTCTTCGCTACCCTATATTGGCTTCACTGATGGTGCTAGTCGTAGTACTCAAAACCTTGCTTCTACTGCGTGGGAAATCTATGCCCCAACAAATGAACTTATATCTTTACGAGGTGTATGCCTCAGTCGTGCAACCAACAACATTGCAGAGTATAATGTCGTTATTGAATTATTGGTTGATGTTATCTCGCTCAAAAATCATCATTTGGTTGTGCGACTTGACTCGCAGCTTGTAGTACTACAGTTAAGTAATGTCTACTCTATTCGAAGTCCTACCTTGTTACAGATGTATTTACAAATTCACCTCTTGGAACGTTATTTTGATCATATTGAATATCAACATATTCCTAGATGTCTAAATAAATTAACATATGCATTGGCTAATTATGTATTGGACAGACATTTGAATCATTTATAAATCAAACACATCGAAATTCACACAATATAAAGTAACCCGGTAGAAGCCATCTTTATATATAATGATCAAAAGAGTTTTTTACAAAAAGTTTGTCTGAAGACCAAAATATCAAAAATTGAAGTTTATAGCTTCTACAAAGTGACATCATGGGTGACGTTCATGGTAACACATGATTTCCCTAGAAACCCTATGGAGCAGTCGACTCATAGTTGTTGATACCCCTACAGTATGACGTTGATCGCGTTGTGGAACCTCTTCCAGAGTCATATCTGGAATGTCTGCAGTAAGGCCCTCTAGATTATGTTCTACTACTTGATAATCCTCAGCATACTGTGGTGCTACCGCTACCTCTCCTCACCGCTGGATGGGAGAAGTGCTGGGAGGTCTGTACGGTCCAACATCTGTGTTATCAACAAACGATTTTGTATTAGTCTTTGGATGAACATATAAAACAAAAACACTTGAATATGATAAAAATCTATAAAACCATTTGAAAATAAAAAATGCATGTACTTCTTACCAAGGTCACCCCACTGAGTATCCTCTGGCAGTGCTAAATCCAGATCTCCTCGGAAATCCAACCCGGCATAAGCGTAGTCATCAACCATCAACATTTGAGTTTGAAGCCAATCAAAGAAAATATCATCGTACTTGACGATCGGTCGTGCTACGTGCCGGGCCATGAGCCGACACCATCTCAACATCCTTGGATCCCTGGGACCCGATATATTCCATTCAACCTATAGTCTCAGAACGGGAACCCTCTCGAAGAAGAAGGACACCAACAAAGATCCATACCCGAATTGCTTCAGGTCACCTCGCCTACATTTGGTCAATTGCTTTTTGATACTGCAAAGCACAACATCTGCCCAGTTGAATACTCGAGGCTCAGTACACTCGATGGCATACTGGAAGTAACTCTGCAACGCCATATGAGGAGAATAAATCCTAGCCATCCGAGCTATAGTGAAAAGGATAGTACGAAGGGTCAAGTCTTGTACCCCCCAGATAGCCACCTTTCCTTTCTTTCTCTCAGCCTCAGGTACACAGTATAAATTGCAGTACTCACTCATCTTTAGCCCACCACCTCTACTACCAGTTAGGCTCACATAGTATCTACGTCAGGACAATCCCATCAAAAAGTAAATGTCCTCAATGTCTATGGACTGTGTGTGAGCTCCCACATGAAAAACCTGTTGATCTGGGTCCCACATACGCACCAGATACTCTGATAGTCTGACTTGGGCCCTCATGCCCGGGATACAAAAGTACTTTAAGAGTCCACAATCTCTCAAATAAGCTATGGTAGGCGGATGATTTTTGTCCATTGCATTATCCTCTTCATGTTCCCTTTCGTGCCACTCAAACACCATGGTGATGGCCAATTATCTGCACAAGGAACACAATAAGAGGATTAATAACGTTTTTCATGCTTTGGATATTTTTCATTGGCTAAAAATTTAAAAAAAAAATGGGCTTTGCGGTTCTCGCAGGTGCCCTGTGTGCACAGTGCGAGAACCTCACAGGTGGCCTTAGGCTCACCTGTGAGAACACCTCATTCTCGCAGGCCCCGTATGGCCCGCCTGCGAGAATTGCAGCGCGCATGTAGGGCTTGAAAATGTCATGGACGAAGAGCTTACCTTAATGTCGTAGATGGCTCGCTGAATGGTCTCTCGTAGCTCCTGCAAATTGACGCCAAACTTGGAGGGTAAAAGAGGCATTTTTTGAGCTCAATAGTGGAAATGTAAAATGGTGTGGTAAAAAAGAGTATTTACTTATTTTATTTACTTTTACTATATCATTTTGGGTTTTTATGATTATTTATCTACTAAAACCTAATCCCTAATGTCATGTTGAGTGTAACTTTTGCAGGCGTGATGACTTTGATGATTCAATACAGGGATATGGACATATTTTTCTTTGTTATCGCGTGTTTTTTATTGTTTTTTATGGTTCTTACATAAAACCTCGAGCATCGTTTTTGTCCGTTCTTGCGCTCGTAAATACATGAGAACATGATCGAGCATACTTTTATCACTTTTTCAGGCTCAACAAGGTTATATGAAAAAGGAACCCCCCTGGAGTCCTCTTTAAGCTCTTTTCAGACTCTCTAAACATGAAAAGATCGTCGAGCGACCTTGCTATTTTCAAGCTCGATAAAGTATTTGAAATAAGCGTCGGGTGAGCGATAATTTATCTCTTTTTCGGTCTCATCCAGACTATTTTATGAAAAAGGAACTGAGAGAGTTCTCTTTTAAGTGTTTTTCCAAACTCTATAATCTTGAAAAAACTTTGAGTTTTCTATCTCTAGACTCGTTAAACAAACATTGATAGACCCGTGATGGGACCGAACCACTCCTTCTTAGGGTTCATCAAAAATAATATAAGGGACTCGTCCGATGGATGAGCTTACATCAACAAGCATATATTATCCTCTTCAAGCTTGCGTAAAAATAAAGAGGTACTTGCTAGAAATGGTGGGGGAAATTTTGGGAAAGGGATATGTTTTCATCTTCATATTAATTGGCAGTAAGTGTCACTCTTGAACATGACACCCCCTATTCATCATTTGAAGTCAGTTTGGGTAATCCATTTGTCTCTCATTCGATTTGCTACAAGGTCATTCCCTGGGTCATCTTTGAGTCAATGCTGCCAAATCATTGTGTCATTCATATGTTCAAGAGAAGTCCATTTGAAACCTATATTGAGTCGGCCATCTGCAATTATCCATTCTCTCCATGTCGGCCTTCCCTGTGTCCAGTCCAATTCATGTCATACTCTTTTTCACCTTCAAAACCTATTACTCATTTCGTGTCATTGATGGGGGATACATCAAGGCCCTCCTGTGAAGAGTTTTGTTCCGTCGACTTCAGTTCATTATCCGAAATCAAGACTTAGAAATTATTTGGTACCTTGGAGGTTGCATGCCTCAATGGCAGGTTTCCTCGCTTTCGATAGTGGGTTTACATCATTGACCCCTGATCGAAAGATTCCATCGGATGTTCGACTTCAACTCATTTATTCACACTCGATGGATTGTACTATGGTACCGTGGGAGTCATTGACATCAATGGTGATTCCCTCACACTTGTTAACCTTTTCATCAACGACCGGTAATAAGGTGGTCTCTACCATGTTCGACTTCAACACATGTAATCACATGGTTAGATTCGTACTTTGGGCGACGATATTGAAGACCCTGGATATCATTTTTTTGATCCAGGTTGCGATGGAATATTTATAATTTGCGACACATAGATCCACTATGTATGTTTCATGGCTATGTCGTCTTGATTTGAAATTTCTCGCATATATCAATAGTGTATTCCGGTGGCTATGCTATATTTTGACGGCATGGATCTACAGTGTATGATTGGTGGCCATGACCCATGTATATAATTCCATTAGTCTATGATATGAGTATGGGAATGCCTACCTCAGAATTGATATATATGATATTCTGTAGATGCTTGGTTGTTCGCAGGTTTCCAATTAGGTGTGCTCCTGGTTCTCGACACACACATGCAGCTTACAAAGTCTATCGGTTGTCATTGATTCCAACCTCATACTTTGGGGGGCATTCTGTTACCCATGATTTTGGTCATCATGATGATGTATTGATGATGGTGTACTCAGGCTCTTCATTAGAACTTTCTCCTGAGAAAAGTTATCTTCATCTCTTTCCAAAAATTACATTTTTATGGACTGTTCCCAGGCCACTAGTATATTTGCCTGCGAGAATTCATGATTCTCGTAGGCTGCCTTAAGCCAGGGTGCAAGAAGTTCACATTGTGTTGAACTGCTAGGGTGCGAACTCTTTCTAAATCAAGGAAAAAGATGAATTCTCGATGCTTCTAGAAGGGAATCTTCTAGAAGGATGAGATGGCATTCGAATGGTTATCCTAGTACTGGATTCCCTGATATTTTGGGATCATTCTTATCCAAGTAACCAATTCATTCTCTCCTATATATTGAGTGAATTCTCATGGAAAAGGTTAAGCAAAGAAGCAAGAAGGTTAAGCAAGATTCATTGGAGAATTGGTGAATGAATTGTGTGAAGGACTGATGCTACAACAGCTAGGAGACTCCACCAAGTTCATCCAAAGGAGTTGGTCTTCTTCATGCAAGTGAGCAAGTGTGTGTGTCAGAGTCAAGGGCCATTGAAAGGAAGTTTGCAACATCAAGGCTCGGGTTGTAATATTTACTTTCCATTAATATGATACAGTAATATGTCCCTTTCCCATAAATCTATTTCCACTTTATTGTATAACTCCTTGATCATATACATAGATTGACTGTTGAATAGATTGTGCTTTCTTCACTTCGGTTGGTTTGTATTGTTTTGGTATTGACTGTACGAGAGCACTGGAGCGAAGTAGGAGCAACAGAGACCAAAGGAAGCGATCATAAGGTATGTTCTTTGTTCTTTCCTCCTATTTAATTCAATGGTTAGAATCTAGGGAAAGAGTCATGTTCTGTCTTGCTTTGTTCTAGATCCAGGTGGATCTAGGGAGATCAGTTTGTGTCCACACTTACGGATTTATTTAATAACACTTGCAGACAATAGAATTGTCCCTAAGAAAGGCCAATAGGGAATTTTGGTATTTGGTCACTGCTGGGCCAGAAACTACTGAGGATTTCCAAAGGATAGATGAATTACGAGTTAAGATATAAAATTATGGGGTAAGTCATGTCATCTAACAATATCAATTTTTGGTTTTAAATTTTGTAATTTGATATATGCAATTAACACATATTTCTCATTGTAGAATTTTGTGAGATCGATGAGAGGGGAAGGGGATGGTCCTGGTAGCATTAGCGGGACTGCAACAGTGAACCTGCATGGCCACATATCCACTAGGCTATTTTCCACCCCAAGTGTGCCGCCTGAGATCAATTCTATGGCTTCTAGGGGTGAGGCCACACCCCCACATCACACGCCAGATCGTGCAGGTGGTGATCATGATCATGGAACTGGTCACTCTTCTATTGATTTTTACCCTAGTGCTACATGTATCCAAACCATAGGAACAACCGCGGTATCATTTTTGGTCGACCAGGACATGGTTCCTCTAAAAATAGTACAACTACCAGGTATTTAATATATGTATTTATAGAGATTCTTGTTATATAATTGTTTAAAAAATCACATATCAGTGAGATCTAAATTACTAACGATGACGATGTTTTATAGGAAACAATGTGTTCTATAACAATTTGCATGACTATGCATTAGAAATTTTTGGGTCGACCATTCAACTACGATGGAATTGACAAGATTCCAAACTAAAAATCCTTCTTATCTCCAGACTGGTTTGCGAGTTTGGTGACTCGTTCAATAAGACTAAAGTCCTAAAAAGGACCGGAAATCATTTGAAACATGTTAGAGAGGTGTATAGGAATAAATTAGTACAGGACCCCAAGTGCGAACACCCTTTGGTTGTCCCCGAGAGGGAGTGGAAATAAATTATTATCGATGCAAGAGAATTAGCGATGAAATCACAAGGGAAGAAACCACCTGGCCCTAGAAGGTAGGAGGTGTTTTCAATTTACTATGATGGTCTTTTGTTTACTTTACGAGGAAAACAATCAATATCTAACATATTTCAAAATATTGTGTAAACTCCAAGACACTTCCAAGGCAATAAAGGCAAGACAAGACAAACACAACGAGCATAAATGGGGCCAAGGTGGTTACGGGAGATTGAAGGAATGGGTTGTAAGTGCCTAAACATTTTACTTCTTTTTTTTATCATCGCCACTAAATATGTAATTCATTACAGCTAGTGACTAATGATTTTGATATTGCTCAATGCAGGGGAATTTGTTCAACAACCAAGACACAAAATAAGATCTAAAGGTTGAGTTCATGCAGGGCTTTGATGGCATGATGGCGTGACAAAGAAGCTTGTGGAAATCACAATGTGTCTCTTGAGGACATGGTAAATAAAATGAAATTAAAAACTTGTCAATTAGTTTTTACTCATTGATTACTTGTAATGTAAAATATATTTTTTATTCATTTAAAATGTAAAATAATGTGTGTCTTTTCCACATTCGCAGGAGAGTAATAATGCTACCAATGCTCCTGATGTACCCATTGAACCACATCCCGACCCCCATATTGACTCAACCGTTGTTGCTAAAGGACCATTACATAGTGGTATGCACCCATTTTTCAATGAGTATTAATATTTAGGGTATATTCTGTACTAAATACTTATATTTTTTCATATGGAAGAGAGTGTAGATGCCAATAGAGAGTGGAGATCAACAAGCACAGAAACAACAATGCGACCACCAGCTAATGTTTCTATTGCAACAACTAATCCAGGTATAAAACATTGTAATTAAATCTGTATTAATTAAATTTCCCTAGGAACAATGAATAACAATATCACTTGAATTTTTTTTGTTGTTGCAGCAGTGGATGCCCATGCGCATCCTCAACCTCCATGCCGAAATACTAGAAGTTCATCATGGCGTGAGGTGTTGAGTACTAATGATGCAAAACTTCAATAAGGCCCAATAATTGTGGGGGATCAGTTAAATGATGATGATGACGACTTAATTTGTGCTTTCATGGATACCAGGAAGAAGAAGAAGAAGAAAAACAAATGATTAGACATTTTATTATTAATATAAATCCAATATATTTCTCGTCCAATGTAATGTATTTGGTTTTCCTAAATGTCAGGAATGTTATTTGCTTTCATGTTTTTTGTTTTAGCACACGGCGATGAATGTTTTTTTCTTACATTTAATGTTATTGTCATTTCTAATTATAGTTGTAAAATCTAGATATATTGGGTATGGGGAAATGACAGTGATGTGAGAGGTGGGGAGGGGCCAAAAGACCTTCCACCTTCACCTGGTTGGTCCTATTCAGTAGAGAATAATTTATTCTCGAAACGAAGAGAAGCTCATTCAGGTATTCGTCTTTAGTCATTAATTTGTAGAGGTTGTTACATCATTAATTAATATTTTGAAATATAATTAAGTCATGTGATGATTCACAGGATGGAGAGGAGAAACATTGGAGGCACCCCATCACTCAAAGGTATGTATCTTGTTAAGGATTGGTTTAAGGTGATATAGTTATATATATGTTAGTCAATATTAATATTAAATAATAATAATATAGGAAAAGTGTTAAGAAAGTTAAATATTTTATGTTTTTTATATTTTTTTGGAGATTATTTTGTTGAAATTATAATTTTGAATTGATGAAATTGTTGTTTTTAATGTAAAAATAGTTTAAATGTCTTGAAATACATCTTTTGTCACTGGATTGTGTGCAATTAACATATAATATCTGCAATTGAATCAATCTAAAATTATT
>ML778732.1:992019-1003284 GCA_009831015.1 Picea engelmannii | reverse complement strand
AGAAACTAGGGGGTTGGAGCCTCCTTCCAGTTGCAGCTGGAAAACAAAGGAATTTGGTGCTTCCAATGAATGTAATTCTTCAAGACATATAAGAAAAAGCATTCCGTGGTTTTCTCCCGATTTGGGTTTCCACGTAAAACACTAGTGTACTGTATATGCGTATGATTGTTCATTTGCTCATTGTTTATTTACTCTGCATTTATTGGATAATAATGCTTCATTGATATGACACTTGGATTATATGGTTAAATTGCTCTATTACTGATTCACCCCCCCTCTCAATAATCCAACAAGAGAGCATAAAATAAGCAAGATGAAACACACATTAAACCAAGAACATCATTCATACACTTGACACAGTGATTTATGTGGAAACCCAAATCGGGAAAAAACCATGGCAATGATTATCGATCTTCTTCTTATTCAAGGGAGAACTACAATAAACTTCTTAGGCATACAATCATCCTCTCCTCACACACTCGTTGCTCTTCTCTATTCCTGTGTGAATGGAATAATTTTTTTTTTAAAGAAACCCCAACATTGGTCGCTCTAGCGACTAACATGTTTGTTGCTTGTATTTCCATTTGGTCGCAAACACCAACGTGTTAGTCACTAGAGCGACAAACATGTTAGTCACTTGCATTTCCATTTGGTCACAAACTAGGTCACTTGGTCACTCTAGCGACTAACTGATCCTCCTTCATTTGACCTTTTTAACTAATGGTTTGGTCACTCTAGCAACTAAGATTCGTCTTTCTACTGACTCAGAGTGGTTTATTGACTAAGTTTGCCAGGGTTGTCTTGGTCACTCTTGCGGCTAATATTAGTCGTTCGAAAAACTAACATTCGTCGCTAGTCGAACTTTTCCCTATTGTGAATAGGCTTGTTTTCTCGGTCGCTAGACCAGCAAAGATCCATGTGTGGCTGCTAGACCGATGAAAAAAAAAACCATCTTGGTCACAAAAATGACTCTATGTCGAAGAAAATTCGTCTCTACTTCAGCGCAAAAACGTTCAAATTTAATAGTGTGTAAATTCAAAATACTTCAATATATGATCAGTCACAGATATAAACTAAACCAAAAGATAAGGAACAACATAAAGAAATACATGATATAAAAAATTATATCCAAAATAGTCTAAAGATAATTCAATACAAATAAAGTTTCATATTCAAAAATTATATGAGAAACAATATTAACATTGCAAAATATACAAAAACACAAAAGCCAAAGAGTAAATTGTTTTCTCATATAGTTTCAACAAAATATGTTCATCATATTAATATAGCAAGATTTGCATCATCATTCCTGTCTTGCACAGAGGGCCTTTTTCCATTTCCCTATGCAGACTTGTCATCCCTTTTTTGATGAATCCAGAGCCAAAAATATACATTTTTCCACATATACGTTCCCTATCAGTTATGAAAGATGTGTATATACTTGCTACTCCATTACAGCCCGCGTACATCAGGATTTGTGCCAGAAAATACAAAAATGAGGTCAGGTTTCCATGTCACGATAGAAGATATCTGATCCTTGTCCTTCCACATACTGGAAATGTTCTGACTCGACCCTTCAGTTGCATTCTGAAGGCTATAAAAGAACAATTTCAAGATATGGAAAAGAGAGAAATCATTCAACTTTGAGAGCAAAGTTACTCTGGAGAAATTACTTCATATTGAGTCTGCATCCCTTTGTCCCTCAAGTCTGAACACAGTGTTCATCCCCCAAGCTCTTTCCTTATTGTTGAGAGAACCTCATTGACTCTCTCTTTTGAGATTTCCTTTGGTGGAGGATTGAAGTGGTGGAGGCCTAGTTGGAAGGAACTTGGTTTCTTGGTTTCGAACCGTTCCGACATAGAAGTCTGTAATGTTGTCACTTTTGTTGATCAATTATTAATAGAAATACTCTTTTCCCATCCTATTGGTATCTTGCAAATATATGATTATTATCCATGGGCATGTTTGTAATGTTTATTAATGGATTATGCTATCTGATGTGATAACCCCTTTTATATTATCACTATGTACTTTCTCTTCTTGTTTGTTGAGAACTTCTTGCAGGTATAAAGCTTTGGGTCAAAGTGCTCAACGATGGAACATAATCAAACATTGGATCGAGGTAGGCCTCTTTCTTATCTTGCACATTAGTTCATATAGCATATGTTGGAATTGAGTTGATTTATGTAATCATACCTGTCTATTGTGGTTTACCCTTGGCCATAGAGAGTTCTTCCCTCGTAACAGAAATGGTGACTCCACTGGGGAGATCTTTCTTATGAGGGTTGAAGTACTTTTTATTCCTACATTTCTCTTTTTCCTTTGTGTTTCTTGTCGTATCATTGCTTGACAGATTCTGTTCACTCTGGGCCTGAGTTTTCAACCTTCTTTCCTTTGTCTGGTCTTGTTTTAAAGCATATATGCTCCTTTTTCCCAGATAATCGTGTATACCCGCTCCTTGTTTCATTGCAGGATGAGTATATACACCTTGTTCTCCTGAGCAATCGTGTATACCACTTCACTTTGCTTGTTTTCTTGGTTTAGTGATTGTTGGGTGAGTTTTGAGGATTGTTGAGCCTTCTTAGGCCTCTATAGTGCTTGTTGAGTTTCTCTAAGTTGACAGGAAACTTGTTGGGAGTTGAATTTTTTGGGCGTAATCTTTCTCTTTGTTTTTTATCCTTGTTGTCCTTGAACCTTGGGATGTTTTCTTGGCTACTTGGTATTCTACTTGAGTTATTTCATTTATACATAGTAGAATTTATATATCAGGTTCCTTTACAGTCCATGCATTTTCTCTTTAATATATTGAAAATACAAAAGAATAGGCATTTTGCATTGGTTAACATTTTTGTCTTTGAGCCTTTATCATTAGCTTAGTTCATTTAGCGAAAGGTTGCATTTTACTTCTGAATTGCAGAGTTGAACTTGAAAATTGCACTTCTTTTATTAGCATATCATTCATTGAAAAAGTTAAAGATAGACTTTGCATTATATTCATATTCATTTTCTTGCAGAGTCATAACATCATGAGTTTCTCTTCCACACCCTTTTGAGTAATCATGACCAATAAAATTTTCTCTTTAAACTAAAATTTATTAGTCACGATTTTATTTTTTAGAGTGCACAAACTAGTCTAGGATTTAGTGCCTTGGAATAGGATTTTGTGAGTAAACTTCTCCAAGGAAATAAAATCAACATATGTGTCTCAGACAGGGAGTTGAGAAGTCCATTGTATAATTGGTAATATCAGGAGGTTGCACTCACACCGGAGTTAATCACGAGGTCGTGTGAAGTTAGTTGAACGGATAACCCCTGGATAATCACCTAGTGTCAGAGATAATTCTGTGGATTTATTCATATTTGGGGATCTTGCTAGTACCCATACCTCTGTGAGGTGGTGCTTTCAAGGTTTCGGGATTTTCTACCCTTCCCATATGATGATCCGAACTTACGACTGCTCATCTACGCATCAGTTATACAATGGTTTATTAGTTGTTTGACTTAGGTATCTCATAGGTTACTTGCAGGGGTTATTCTTCTTGTACCCTGGGTCAGATAGGGGTTAGACAACACACAACCTTTATGGAGGATTACCTCTCTAGGGGGACCTGATCAACTAGTTGTTAAGCCCACGAGGGCCCCTATAACTAATTATGTTACCTACAAACTTTAGCAGGGAGTCTCAGGTCCCTCTTGGACATGACATACCTTCTTTAGCGAGGGAGGCCACTCAACCACTTTAGCCCGTTTGCATGCATATTGGTCATTTGACTTTTTTGTATTCTCTTTGACTACTAGTTGAATTTAGGAGTCTATTTTGGGTTTCATCAATATGGAAAGTGGAGTTTCTTTTTCTCCCTCATTCACTGCTACCCACTCCATGATGTCTGCTCATTTCATGAGCATAGACCCTTCCTCCTTTTACAATGGTATGCAAAACTACAACTCTCAGTCCACACCTTGGATCCCTAGTCATTTTTATGCTGGTATACCTTCCCCTGTGGAATCCTATCCTAGGCCCACATTTATGAATCCTAGCATTGGATCCGGGGGAACCATAGCTCTGATGCCTACTTCTTCGTTCGACATGAGTCGTGCCCCCATGGGAGGTTGTAACCTTCCCCTTTATGGATCCAATTCTAGCTATGATTATTCAGGAGCCAGTACTCAGATGGGCTCTTATCCCACTTATTACCCTCCCACCCATGTATCTTTCGTCCACCATGTCAGTTCCTTCAAACACTTTTTCCATGACATGTCCCCAAGTACCCCCAGGCCTTTCATATGGGGAGAATCAATTTTACGGTTTAGGCTATCGTCTTTACGGGACCCCTTCGCAAGGGGGAAACATATATCCTCACTCGAATAATCCTTATCCTACCTCAGTATCTTCAAATACCTCAGTGGTGATGCCCGTCCAAACCTCTTCGGACCATTTTGGCGTGAACCGACACTTTTCTGGGTTGGAGTAGGGGGTACACCAATATCCTTCCTGGCTTGCAATTTTTCAAAATCAATATTTCCCTAGAACTTGGAATCAAATTCCATAATATATATCACTATCCTAGTCAATGTCAGTTATACTGGTGCTCCATCACCAACCTCTGCCATTCATGTCGGAGATGGGTCAACTTTTTCTACAAACTATGTCGACATCTTGCCCCCAACCTCTACCAATTATGTTGGGGGAAACATTCGTTTTACCCCAAATCATAGCCATGTCATGTCTCCCACCTCTATTCATTATACATGAGATGACTCTCTTTCCCCTGCTAATTACATCGATAAGCCTAGAAGTCTCAGACATAAACCTAAATTCCTTTGTAGAACTTGCGAAGGAAGTCACCTTACTCATTTGTGCCCAGCTACTTCCAGGATACCAGAAGCGTGGGGCTCACCCAAGAACCTTTCATATTCTGAGGCCTCCATGGTTTCTCCTCACACCACTTCTCCTTTGATTGTATCGATGGTTCCAATGGCGCAATATTCTCATAACCCCACCCCCTTTGTCGAGGGGGAGGCTTCTCTTTCCCCCGTTACTATTCATCCTCTTCAACCTATAATTGAAGAAGTGGCCACAGCAGTGCAATATCTGGTCAAAACTACTCCCCCTGAAGAGACTAATGCACCTTTCAGTCATGTCATCAACATTTCAAATCCTCCCCCTTCTGAACGAGAGATATTTATTCTTTCCCAGAACATTCTTCCTCCAAGTCATAACAAAGTTCCCTTCGATTGGAACGATCTAATGGGTCATCCCATTCCCCCACCTATGTCTTTTACATTAAGAGACATTATTCGAACCATCACGGAGATTGTATCCTCCGTTAGCACTTTCTCCTCCTCGACTTGGAGAGCCTTGGGTTTTCCAGAGCTTTTGTCAACTATCCGTAAGATACTAACTTCCGCAGAAGACTGAGACGGGAGCGTTGGCCTCCCCCTTTACATGTTGATTAAGACAGAAAATTGAGTCTTAGTTAATCTCTTTTCTAACTAATCTAAAAAACTGAAAAGATTGCGGAGTGATTTGTCCCTTTCATACTCGTTAAAATTGGATTTGAAAGGTCACGAGTCTTATTTAATCTCTTTTCTGACTCATCTAAAAGAATGAAAAGATTTTCGATTGATTTTTCCCTTTCACACGCATTAAAATTGGATTTGAAGGGTCATGAGTCTTAGTTAAGCTCTTTTCCGACTCATTATCAAAAATAGAAAAGATTGCCAAGTGAACTTGTCTTTTTCACACTCGTAAATTGGATTTGAAAAGACATCTATTTGGCACATGTTTACCCCTTCTTTTACACCAAGTAGACTAAAAGACATAAAAAGGGACATTTTTTGAAATTAAGTTGTGACTGCATCTCATTCCCTCACTTACAGTATTGAGCCTTTAGCCGGTTCTCTCTTTGTGTTATAAACCATTGCCTAAGTAGTTTTTGCATCCTCAACTAAGCAGAGCCTTTTTTATATCCTTCGCAATTTGACACCCTACACCCTAGAGGGAACATCACCCTGAGTGTCCATCTCCTGCATGCATTCCCTTGCATTGAGCATAGATACGTTCCACTGTTGGAACTAGTTTTGCTTACTTGCAACACTCGTTCCCTCCTCTGCATCATAACATTCATTTGTTATGAAAAAACAAAAAAATATGGGTATGAAGGGAGTACTATATTGTAATTGGAAACAATCATTTCACCTTTGAACAGAGCACAAAGTTATTGAGTCCTTGCATCATCATAATTTTGGGTTTAGCCTGGCCTTATGAAGCTGATCTAGTTAAAGAGTTTTCTCTACCGACTGGTTACTCTTCCAGTCCCTATAGAGAACATTATTGATGCCTCATGCATCTAATGGTCACACCATCGAGTCTATGCTTCTGGATTCCACCATGTATCATGATCTTGTTCAAAGGAAATCTATCAACCTACATCGAACACTCCTTAGAAATATTGACTTTGCATGTTAGCCATACCCTCAATTTGTCTCAGAATCACATGATACTATGGTCTTATTATGCACCCTGACCCTACTTTCATCATTGGTAGGTTACCTTGAACCCAACAATCGACACTTCATCACTGGTCATTGACTGGGTGGTTTCCCTTGTGTTCGACGACAAGACATCTATTCACACTTTGGGATTCATGCAGTGTCTTGGTTTCCATTAGCCTTATTGGTGGTTTCCTTGTCTTTTTCAACAATTTTCATCATTGGTTTCTATTCAAAGGGCCTTTTTCATGTACCTCTTTCATTCGACACACGTAAAAGACGCACAGGGTCGTTGGTTTGTGAACATGTTCTTCGTCTGATCTCCACCAAATCATGAAGCTCCTACTTTGTTCCTCGTGCTGACTAATGAGAGATGTCTTAATGCTCTCCTTTCAGCGATTCTCTTTCCATCGACTTCAGCTCATTTATTCTGGATATGGGACCTGGAGTTTTTTGAGTGCCTTGAGGCTTGCAGTCATTAGTGGTAAGTTGTCTCTCCATTGACATATGGGAATACATCAATGTCTCCCGATCAATGGATTTCTCAAGTGTTCAACACCAACTCCTTTATTCACACTTGTAGAAATGTAATCGGTGCTTTGATACCTACTTTCATTATTGGTAGGTTGTCTCGCATTTGTCAATGGTATACCTCAATGACCAGTAATCGAACAATGTCTCATCATGTTCGACCTCAACTCCTTTTTCCACACGATGTAGACTTGCGCCTTGGTAGATTGTGTAGAAGACTTGAATACATCACTATGTGGCCGCAACTTTCCTGAGTTGTTGCTTCCCTTTCATTGGACCAACACCTGCTCGAATTTAGTGATCATGGGAGATCATATTGTACTTCATGGTATACATATATCTTCAGATTGATTTTGAGACTGGTTTCACTGGGCCTTGTTCGTGACCATGCCAACGTTTGGCATGCAACCGCATTTGTATTTTCCTATTCATGGCCATGAACACTTTTTTGGTATATTTTCCACATGGATTTGCATTGTATTCTTGGCATCCATGTATGCAAAGTCAGTACATAATGTAATAAGCAATTGAGCTTATCTAGCTGGTTCTCTACCACTCCATTTCTTGGTTATTTATAATGTATTTTGGCTATCGCATATACTCCTCTGATCTCACACATTAGGGGGCATCTGTTATAGCAAGATTTGCCTCACCATTGCTATCTTGCACAGAGGGCCTTTTTCCATTTCCCTATGCAGACTTGTCATCCTTTTTTTGATGAATCCAGAGCCACAAATATACATTTTTCCACATATATGCTCCCTATCAGTTATGAAAGATGCGTATACTCTTTTTGCTCCACTACAGCCCAGGTACATCGGGATTTGTGCCCAAAAATACAAAAATTATGTTGGGTTTACATGTCACGACAGAAGATCTCTGATCCTTGGCCTTCCACATACTGGAAACGTTCTGACTCAAACCTTTAGTTTCATTCTGAAGGTTATAAAGGACAATTTCGAGCTATGGAAAAGAGAGAGAAAGCATTCAAGTTTGAGAACAAAGTAACTTCGGAGAAATCACTTCATATTGAGTCTGCATCCCTTTGTCCCTCAAGTCTGAACACAATGTTCAGCCCCCAAGATCTTTCCCTATTGTTGAGAGAACCTCATTGACTCTCTCTTATGAGCTTTCCTTTGGTGGAGGATTGAAGTGGTGGAGGCCCAGTTGGAAGGAACTTGGTTTCTTGGTTTCAAACCATGTTGACCCAGAAGTCTGTAATGTTGTCACTTCTATTGATCAATTATTAATAGAAATACTATTTTCCCGTCCTATTGGTATCTTGCAAATATATGATTATCATCCATGGGCATGTTTGTAATTTTTATCAATGGATTATGCTATCTGATGTGCTAACCCCTTTTATATTATCACTGTGTACTTTCTCTACTTGTTTGTTGAGAACTTCTTGCAAGTATAAATCTTTGGGTCAAAGTGCTCAATGGTGGAACATCATCAAACGTTGGATCGAGGTAGGCCTCTTTCTTATCTTGCACATTAGGTCATATAGCATATGTTGGAATTGAGTTGATTTCTGCAGTCATACCTGTCTATTGTGGTTTACCATTGGCCATAGAGAGGTCTTCCCTCGTAACACATATGGTCTAGGAAGAACTTTTGGGATAATAGATTCTTAAAGATTGAAAAAAATAATATATAAATGATAGCAATTAACCATGTATTGATCAAAAAGACTAAATCTAATTTAAATAAATGCATAATCAATTATTTAAAGAATATGAAGATATTATAATGAAAATAAAACCATTTACTCACAGGACAAAAGCCATTAAGCAACCTGAAATTCCATATTCTTCTTTGAAAATACTTGTCCAATCTCCCAAAGATTCCAACCATCTGTTACTCCATTTGAAAAGAAGAAAATTTTACAAAATAAATAATATACAAAAGAGAAACGATAAAAATCCTCCTCTCAATTTCTTGGATCTCCTATGGCTTTGAACTTTCTCATATATTTATATAATGAATGAACAGTCTGGGCGTCACTAATAATTACCGCCACCTGATATTTTCCTCGTAAAGAGACACAAATATCTCTCAAATCCTGCATTTGTTTGGGAAAAATTCTATGTGAAAGCTAAATTGGTCCATTTGAGAGATGGGTTTTCAACCGTTTCTTCAAATTCCTCATGGTTTGGATGCAATCAGTCTTGCAAAATTGTGTCTCTATTCTTGATGCATTTCCAAATTTTATCTGTTGTTGCTCATAAATTTATTTGCAACAATCAAATGAATTTCTTAAATTTGTCTCAAATGAATCCAAGGTATGGAACTATTTGAAAAGGTTGATTATGTAGCTCATTATAATTATCAAGATTCTAATGGGGGCCCTTTAAATTTTGTAAACATTTAGGGGGAGTTGTTGGGGCCCAACACCGTCCTAATAGTTTCCCCTTGAGTTGTGCCTTGTGGATTAGGGATTTTATCGTTAAGTACAATTTGGGAGGTAAAATTTTTGGTGTCGTCATTGGGGATAAAGTCCATTCACACATAAATTTTAATATTATGCTTCATGACACCATAGTGAGAGTGTTGTATTACATATATCCTTCTCCAATGGTGGCTCCATGAACGAACAAAGCTCTTGTTCCTTACAAATTTTGAAGATGTTGTTGGGTTTAAAGGTGAGCACATCCAATCATTTTGAAGGCTCTTTGAAGAAAAATCATCTTGGTGACTCCACCTTTGGTATTGATATGAGGTTTGATCATTGTTCATTTCATATTTTATTTTCAACCTTGTATTGAAGACCTAGAAGAAAATAAAAATGGGATTGCCTACACGGTTGGCCAATTGGAATTCTCCTTTTGCTTTCTTAAATGTCTCAAGGTTCCCTCATACAAACCCAAGTATATACGCAAGATCAATTCCAAATTTTCGTGGACATGATGATTCAGTCATACTACATATTTCATCTTTCATGGAATTCAATTTGAGCATGGGCATCATTCACGAATATGTTATGATGATTTTTTTTTCATTTGGTATGAAAAATAGTGCAAGAGATGGTTTGGACATCTTGGTAGATGAGAAGTGTTATCTTTTGCAAGATTTGCTGAGGCATTTTGTAGGAAATGGAGCCCAATTATCATGATAAATGTATTCTCGTTGTTGAAAGACTCAAGGAAGTATATGGTGCACAAAACCCTATTGAACAAACTCCCAAATCTCATCTTAAAGATGATGAAGGCATCATTGAAGCATGCTTTCCAAATTTAAAGATAGATTAGTGCTTGGCTTCTACCTCCAAGATTGATGTAGGTAAGTTTTCATGTGGGTAGCCCTTAAAAACCCCCATCCCTACAGCATGACCGATCTTTGCCAAATATTAGGAATGAAGAGTATGATACATGTCCAAATTATCAAAGAAAATGCAAATGAAAATGTTTGGAATGAAGAAAATTCAAATGAATATGTTTGGAATGAAGAGTATGATACATGTTTTAAATTCTATGATAAGATAAGTCCTACTATACTACATGCTAAAGAAACAAATTTTCCCATTCTCAAGTTGAAAAATGAAGAATTCACACAAACTTCCACCAATAATCCAAGCTTCTTGAATAGAGAAATCTTAGATCCTATGTTTTGTTTTTTAATGCCCCCCCCCCCTATTTATGACAAAGATTCATATGAAGAAGAGCATATGGGTAATTGTGTTATAGAGTTACTTTGTGAACCACATAAGGAACAAAAAAGAACCTTCTCCCTTATTATATAGACACTCATCCTGAATACAAAGGGTTTTATTATGTGGAGATAGTTGACAGACATCCATGGTCGTTTCCAAGTACTACTATTGATGTTTGAGGATGTGGAGATAAAGAACCCATTGTGAATACTATAGATAACACTTAGGGTACTCACCATTCTTGCTTCCCTCGCGTGTGCCCTCATGTGTTCCCCTTTCTCCTCGTAGACTTGCCCTCATGTGCTCCCCTTTCTTGTCAGACTCACCCTCAGGTGCCCTCACATGCTCCTGCTCTCCTCCCAGACTACCCTTTCTCCTCTCCTCACAGACTAACCTTTCTCCTCACAGAGGTTGCTTGCAGACTCTATTCACGTGGGGTATGGAGTGCACAGTACAGGATGTGGTCAGGGTATGGATTGGGGATATGCATACGCAAATGGGGGGGCTTTGTTTTTGTTAAAAGGGTTTTGGCTTTGTTTATATATATATATATATATATATATATATATATATATATATATATATAATAT
>ML778732.1:964225-983506 GCA_009831015.1 Picea engelmannii | reverse complement strand
CCACAAAATGGACATGAAAATTTACCCTTTGTTTGAAGACCTGGAACAAATGGATTAATGTCAATTATATGATGAGATTATTTAAAAATTAAACATGCACCATGATAACATTAAAATATTATATAGTATTAAAGAGAAATATTAGAATGCTACATACCACAAAAATGTGTTAGTCCAAGGGCATCATGAATTGTCCATAAAATTATTCCACGGAATTTAAATTTCTTCTCCCCGATTGGTTTACATATGTCATACATTGTGATGTCAGCCCATAACTTTAGTAGCTCATCAATAAGAGGCTCAATATATACATTCATATATTTAACCTAGTACTTACCTAATTGTTTGAAATTACACATAATTACTATAGGAATTATATCATGTAATATATATAATTAAATAAATAAACAAAAGATATTATGAAAAAATTGAAACAAATGAAAATGTTAAATTCAAAATATTAATGTAAACAAATACCTAGAACAATCATTGTCAACATTATGTGCTCCCTCTTTATTGACATCCAAGGAGGAATGTTATTTTTGATAACAAAAATAGGCCACACTGAGTAAATATACCTAAGTTCTCTGAATGGATTAACACCGTCAGTTGCCAATGAAAGCCTAACATTACGAGGTTCATCTTTGAAATCTACCCATTTTTCCTCAATTTCCCTAAATGTAGAACGATCGACAGGAATTCGAGGAACACCATCTCCACTTCTGTTACATGCATGGTAATCCATAAATTGTTCTATGATTTCACACCTGAACAATCGCTGCAAATGTGGAATTATGGTAATATGACGAAGAACCTTTCTAGGCACCCTTTTTGTTACTTGATCGGTTCGATATCTACTGATAAGACATTGCGGACATTCTGTTTTTGAAGCATGTTGTCCATAATATATAATATGGTCATTAGGACATGCATCTATAGTTTGATAATCCATTCTAATGTCGATAATGGCATGCAAAACTTGATAAGTGAGAGGTAAAATATTTGATGATGGTAACAAAAAATCACCTAACAATCTATAACATAACAAATAGCTAGTTAATGTAAGAATATTAATCGTAAAAATTGCATTCTTATTTTACACATTAATTAACACTAAAAACAAATAGAAAAAACTCAACATTTATGTATAATATGAGATGAAACATATTACATACCTTAGTATATGTGTCATACAAGTGTTCGACAAATTATTCATAACCTTTAAGTTCACTAGCAGTAACGTAGCAGATAGAAGATTTTCTCTTGATCCTTCATAAAGTCGTTTATTTTCCTTTTCTAATAGAGGTTCATCATAAATACCAGCATTTTCCCCATCCTCAACTGGCTACGAAAACAAATCTTGGATCATTTGATTTTTCCCATCATATTCTTCCATGGGATCATTAACTTGATTTGTCCCATCATCGTCTTCCATGAGATCCTCATTTGCTTGGTCATGATGATGTTCCTCATCTTGTACAACATCATTTCTACTAATACTTGGTGCAATATTCTGCGGAAAGTTAGAGGGCAACTCTAACTTTATAATTACAAACAATCATGCAAAATTAGTKTATACTATAACAAACATTAAAACAATATATATGCATATATATATATATATAATTTTATATAAAATTGAGAAAAAAAAATGACAATGAATATATAGCTAATTACCATGGGATGATATTCATTCGATCCGCCATCAATGTGCCCATATTTCCTACAATGTTTTGTAGTTGTTGCTATTAAAATTCTTACAGGATGTATGAGGCAACATTTTTTACAAGGGAAATAACATCTACCATCACCCTTTTCACCCGCTTTACTTTTTTCCCCACCTCTAACAACATTCTGTGACATTCTTATGCACAAAAATACCCTTTTGGACCCGTCGTTGTTATAGCAAGATTTTCGCAACATATTTAAATTGTCAAATATTTATAGTCCAATTTTAGGTCATGATCATCTCAATTGCAACAACTGTGACCTAAAAATATTTCTTTTTTTTACCTATTTATTTGTCATTTTTAACAGTCAATTTTAATGTTAGGTAAGTCGTCGTTCTTGCGATGAACATTGACAATATTAATTTAAACAAACTAGATGCGTCGAACATTGACCATACTAATTTAGTCAAAGTAAATGCGTCGATATAGTGACGAATATGGGGTGTATTTAGAAAAAAATGAACTTTTTTTCTCTTGCATGTTGTGACGAAAGAGTACTTTCATCACAAGTGGTCGTCGCAAATTTTTCAATATGTAGTAGTGTTAGAAGAACATATTGATCTTGGTGAATATTATGAGTTTTTGTGTTATGATTCGTTGATGCACATATTTGAGAGTTGTCTTGGTGATTGATCTTGGTGAGTAGATCTGATATGGTTGATAATATTGATGAGACATGTTGTTTTGATAGGTTGTTTGGACAGGTTGTTGTGACATGTTATTTGTACAGGTTTGGTGCATCTTTGATACACTTTTTTATGGTACATGTTGACTATAGGTTGTTTGGTACAGGTTGGTGCATGGTTGATGCACTTGTTTATGGTACAGGTTGATTACAGGTTTAGGTATAGGTTGATGCATGGTTTATTCATGGTTCAATTTTTTGGTACAGGTTGTTTGGTGCAGGTTGGTTGGTACATTCTTACAATAGTATATCTAAAAGTGATAGTGTGATAGTGGTTCCATCATTCTACTTATATAACAGGTCAGTTGGACGGGGAAAGGATAGGTGGTTGTAGCCACCTTCTGGTTGTAGCTGGAGAACATAGGGGGTTGTAGCCTCCTTCTGGTTTTAGCCATAGAATTGGGGAGTTGGAGCTTCCCTCGGGTTGTAGCCTGAGAAACTAGGGGGTTGGAGCCTCCTTCTAGTTGCAGCTAGAAAACAAAAGAAGTTGGTGCTTCCAATGAATGTAATTCTTAAAGACATATAAGAAAAAACATTTTTTGGTTTTCTCCCACTTTGGGTTTCCACGTAAAACGCTAGTGTACTGTGTATGTGTGTGATTGCTCATTGTTTATTTAATCTACAGCTATTGGATGATAATGCTACATTGATATAACACTTGCATTTTATGGTGAAAAAGGATTAAATTGATTTATTACTGATTCACCCCCCCTCTCAATAATCCAACACACTATTCATCAACTCACTTTTATGATTACATGCATAAATGAATAGATAATTGATAAATAAAAATAAAATAAAAAACTCGCAAAAACACTAAAAATCAAATTTGAGGCATCATATGAAGGAATTTTGCTCCTGAAAAGTGTCAAAATGGATTTTGATATGATATATCATATCATCATGACAATGAACTCTTCGAGACACAACTGCCTATAAAATTTCATCCCAATCAGATAACCATGTTAAAAGTTATGACTCTTGGAAATACCTGTATTTTTTAATGAGATCCTCATTGAAAACACATATATACAGAGAATAGTCAATTGAATATTTTTGTGTGAATATAGATTGGAAGATATGAGGCAATGAGACAAAGGAAACAAATTTCAATGAAGGGAGAATTTTATAGGAGCTGAGTGTATGGAAGAAAAGTTACTACAACAATGTCACTGAGGTAATCCGTGAGTTACAGAAGGGAAAAGCATGAACATCCATGAGTAGGTAGTGTATAGGTCGCAAATATGTGAAGAAAAAATGTTGAAGGTTAGAGATATAAAACCTAGGTCAATTATATATTTAAGGTATGTCTTCATGTGTTTCTTAGGGTGTGTATTCTGAAGAAATCAGAAACATATATGTCTTAGTGATTCATAAGCATTTGATTTGGAGAACTCTCTTGGGGATATTGGTATGAGTTATGTGTGGTTGCAGTATTGATGAGATATAGAAATCTGTAGAAGCAACAAAGTTATCAGAAGCAAAAACAACAATAGGTTATCAATTACAATGACAGAGGTAGTGACATATTAGTCTACATTTATATTTTAGGGCGGTTGGACAGGGCAAGGAAAGGGGGTTGTAGCCTCCTTCTAGTTGGATCCGGTAAGTTAGGGAGTTCGAGCTTCCTTCAGGTTGAAACCTATAAATAGGGGGTTGTACCTCCTTCTAGTTGTAGCTAGAGAAATAGGAAGTTTATGCTTCCAATGAATGTATTCTTTGATAAATAAGAAAAACATTATGTGGTTTTCTCCCGCATTGGATTTCCATGTAAAATTATGGTGTATTGTGTTGATGTGATGTGTATGCATTGAATTATGGTGTTGATGATATATTGAATTCTAATGAGAAATTATTGAACATTATTGGAGTTTTTATATTGTGATTAAAATGATTGATTGTGCTCATAGTGATTCGACCCCCCTCTCAGTATTCCAACAATTGGTATCAAAGAAGTTCATTCAGGAAGCAATATAACCACTAGAAGGATATCATGGAATATGCTAATATTGGAGCACCAGTGTTCGATGGTCATAACCATACCTTCTAGAATAAAAGGATGAAAAACTTTTTACAGGCACATGGATTTGATATTTGGAAATCAATAGTATATGGGTATACAACACCATCCAATCCCCCAACTGATAGAGATGGAAATAAACTCAGTGAAAACAACTCAAAGGCTAAAGGTACCATTTTGAGTAGTCTAGTTAATTCAGTATTTGTCAAGGTTATGCATTGTGATAATACAAAGGATCTTATGGATAAAATACAAAATATTTATGAAGGAGATGCCAAAGTTAAGGGAGTTAAGCTTCAAATATTTAGAGCTAATTTTGAACAATTGAAGATGAAGGAAGATGGAGACATTGTAGCCTACCTTATGTGAGTTGATGAAATAGTTAACACTATTAATGGATTGGGTGTAGAAGTTGATGAATTAGTGATTGTTCAAAAGGTATTGAGGTATCTTCCTATGAGATTTGATCCTAAAATAACATCCCTAGAATAAAGAGAATATCTTGATACATTGAGCATGGATGAACTACATGGAATATTTATAGCCTATGAAATGAGAAAAGAATAGGAGAACCTAGTCATGAAGGAATCAACTTTCAAGGTATCCAAGAAGACAAAGAATAAGAACAAGAAAAAGTCAAAAACAGGTTGTAGCTATAGTGATGATTCAAACGAATATGAAGATATGGATAACTTCATAAGAAAATTTTAGAAAGGAACGGACAAGTATAAATGTATGCTTTCATTTAAATGTTTTAATTTTGGTGGTATCGATCATTTTTCTTCTAAATGTTCTCATACGAATAAAGAAAGTGATGAATAAGAAGCTTCTAAAAGGGAAAACAAATATAAAAAGGGAAACATGAGAAGAAACAAAAGGAAATTATTCAAGAAAAGTTTCTACTCAAAGGAGGACAGTTCCTCATAAGATGAGGAGGATAATGATAGTGATTTAGAAAGAGTACTCTTCATGTTAGTAGAAGATGATGAATAAGGTTTTGAAAAATAATAAGGAGAAGTGAATCTTAGAAAATATCTAATCAGTGAATTAGAAGAACTTGGAAATAAAAAAAGAAAAACAAGTCACTCAAAGTAGAGTTAAAAATGAAAGAGGGATCTCAGAATTCCAACTCTGAAGAAATTGACCAAATGATCATGAGTCTAAAAATTCAAATAGAAGAATACAAAAGGATTGAGGAAATAATTAGAGGTTAGTTAGAATAAAAGGATAAAATGTTTGGAAGCTTGGAAGCAGAAATAATATCTTTAAAGAAAGATCTTGAGAAGAATTATATGCAACAGAAGATCACTAGAATATTGGATCAAATCATCAGCAATCAAATACCATCCAATGACATATCTATACTCGGATACAATCAAGAACAGAATGAGAAAGGATCGACCTCCAAGACAACAAAACATGAAGCAGAAGAAATAATCTTTGCAGAGATTGTCAGAGATGTTTTCAAGAAGGAAGAATGCAAGCCCCCAAAGAAGAACATTCCAGAAATAAAGATGACTCAATAATATGAATTCAGAAGGAGTGGATCACAAAGAATATTATATACTCTCATGTATCAAAGTTTCTTTTATGGTCATTGATTTAATTGTGTTAATTTTGGACATAAAGATTTAAATTGCAAAGCCTATTCCAAGAACCGAAGCAACTATGTAGGGTAATTAAATGATAGTTATCCCATAAAATCTTATGAAGCATACAACAACAAAAAAAATAGTTTTGGCACATTGACCAATGAAGTAGAATGCTACAAATGCAACAATTTTGAACACATAGCAAAGAATTGCAGATTGACTATTCCACCCATGGAACCAAACAATAACATTAATAGTCATGTATCTAAACCACAAGAGATATGGAAAGGGAAGAAGAATCAATGCTCACTTTCTCTACAATCCCATCATAGAAAAATTATTTGGTATGTTGACAGTGGGTGTTCAAACAATATGATAGGTGACAAGAACAAGTTTCTATCTTTGAAGAAAGAAAGAGATGGATCAATTTCAATTGGAAATAACCCTTAAACTAAAATTATAGGTAGAGACATAGTTAAGCTTGGAAGCAAAGATTCCATGGAAGAAAATGTTCTACTAATCAAAGATGTGAAACACAATATGTTGAGTGTAAGTCAAATGTGTGATCAAGGACACACACTTCGGTTCAACTCAGAGAAATGCAAAATTAGGAAAGAAGGATCAAGTAAGTTAGTGGCCACAACGATAAGGACTTCGAACAACATACATGTTTTGAATGAAATTGGAACAGAAAGTTGTTTCTTAGGAAAGGAAAATGAAGGTTGGATATGAAACAAAAGAATGGGTCACATGAACTTTGAAAAACTTGTCAAAATCAGTAGAAAGGAAGCAGTAAAAGAAACTTCTAAAATTTCAAAGCTAGTGAATACTCTATGTAAGCATTGTCTACAGGGAAAACAAACAAGTACCAAGTTCAAATAAAAGGATTACTCAACGAATAAACCATTGGATATTGTACATACTGATCTATGTGGACCAACACTAACAAAGGGATGAAATGGTGAATAATACTTCATGCTACTAATTAATGACTACACAAGAATGATTGTATTTTTCTTTCTCAAGAAGAATTGAGAGGCATTCAAACACTTTAATATATACAAAGAGATGGTTGAAACAAATACATACTTGAAAATCAAATGTTTGAGATAAAAAAATGGTGGAGAGTTTACATCGAAAGAATTCATGGATTTTTGTGGAAAACATGGAATAAAAAGGAAATTCTCAAAAGCTAGGACACCTCAGCAAAATGGAGTCACTGAAATAAAGAACATAACAGTATAGGAAATGTCCAGAACCATGTTGAAATATTCCAAGTTGGGTGACATATTTTTGGCATAAGAAGTACAAACAACAATTCATATCCTAAACAAATGAATGCTCATAAGTAATAGTGATGAGACTCCCTACGAGGTATGGAAAGGAAGACTGGAAAATGTGAAGAATTTTAGAGTATTTGGAAGTAAGTTCTATATCAAAAGAGAAGATGGAAGGATTAGAAAATTTCACTCTCGAGTTGACAAAGGCATATTTTTTGGGTGCTCAAGTAAAAGCAAGGCATACAAATGTTTCAATACGAGACTCAATAGAATAATGGAAAGAATCAATGTATAGATTGAAGATACAAGTGTACAAAATCACAAAGAACAAAGAAAAGAGTCAACAGAGAATAAAGGAGAAGAGGATTTGAAAGAAGAAGTAGAAGAAGAAGAAGAAGAAGAAGAAGAAGAAGAGCAGCCAGAAGTAGAGCAAGCATAATATGGCCAACAAAATATTCAAAAATATCCAAAAACTCCTAGATGGAGAGTGCATAAAAATAATCCACCAAAATAGATCATTGGGAATAAAGATGAAAGAGTTGAAACCCAAAGAAAATTATGCTCACCAAAACAAAGACATCTAGTACTGTTGTCAACAGTTGAATCCAACATATTTGAAGAATCCAACACTGATTAACATTGGATCAAACCTATGGAAGAAGAACTGGATCAGATAGAGAAGAGTGAAACATGGGAACTTGTTCCAAGGCCTAATAATAAGAAAGTGATTGGAATAAAATGGGTATTCTAAAACAAGCTCAACGAGGATGGACATGTAACCATGAACAAAGCAAGGTTATTATGAAATGGATATGCTTAGGTTGAAGGAATAGATTTTGAGGAAACTTTTTCCCTAATCACCAGAATGGAAGCAGTTAGACTGATCTTGTCTTATGCATGTTCTAAGAAAATAAAAGTATATCATATGGATGTAAAATCAACCTTCATAAATGGAGAACTAGAAGAATAATTCTACATCAAACAACCATAAGGATTTATACTGTTAGAAAATGAAGATTATGTTTGTAGATTGAACAAGGAATTGTATGGACTCAAAGAATCCCCAAGAGCATGGTATTCAATATTGGACAGGTATCTACAACAAAAAGGGTTCAGGAAAGGAAATGCATAAAACAATCTCTACATAAAGGTAAATCAGGGTAGTATATTGATAATTGGAGTTTTTATGTTGATGATGTTATTTTTGGAAGTGACGATGATAGGATGAGTAAAAACATTTCTAATGACATGCATAATGAACTCGAAATGTCATTACTTGGTGAGTTGTCTTTCTTTTAGGACTCCACACATGTCAACAAGATAAATGTATTTTCATCCCCCAGACCAAGTATATAAAATAAATGCTAAAGAAGTTTGGAATGGTAGATTGAAAGCCTATAAGTAATGCCATGCAGATTAGTTGCAAATTGATCAAAGATGATAAATCCAAGGATGCATATCAAAGAATCTACAAATTGATGATTGGTAGTTTACTCTATGTGACAACATCAAGACCAAATGTGATGCAAGTGGTTGGACAAGTTGCAAGATTTCAAGAGCATCGAAGGAAATACATGTTATGATAGTAAATCCAAATATCTCAAAGAAACATAAGACTATGGATTATGGTACCCAAAAGGGAATGACCTATCTGTAGTGGCATACACAGATGTGGATTGGGCATGAAGTGTTGATGATAGAAGAAGTATAACTGGAGTAGTCTTGTATTTGGTTGATTGTTTGGTATCCTGGTTGAGTAAGAAAAAATCTTCATTATTGTTTCCCACAACAAAGGAAGAGTATATTGCAACAACAACATGTTGTACACAGGTTCTATGGATGAAGAAAACTTTGCATGACATACAAGTGGAATATGGCGATCCTATTCTGATACTTTGTGATAATAATAGTGTTATAATTATCTCTAAGAATACAATGATGCGTTCCAAGATGAAACACATTATGATCAAGTTTCACTTTCTACAGGAACACATTACATAAAAGAAAATCAAGGTAGAGTACATTGGGACAAACAAATAGATTGCAAATATCTTCACCAAACCTCCTCCAAGGGAGAATTTTGAGTATCTTTAATAGAAACTTGGAGTATTTACAACCCAATAGTGATCTACATGACATTTGGCACAGTAAGAGAAGGAGAGAGCAACAAAAGTCATGAAAGAATTGAATTCTTTTTGAATGATTTTATTATCAGATATTTACATGAGGAAGAACCATGAAGATAAACAATAGTATAGATTAGAGGCTTAGAGACCGGGGAAGAAACCCAAAGGATAAGTCACCATTTTCCATTTATGACAAAGGGGGAGATAAAAACAAAGGCATGAAAACAAAGAGAAGAGGCATGAAGATAGAGGGAGCCAACATGAGAATGAGTGTTTTCCATGTCTAAGTGTTTCCATCAATGCCAAAGGGGGGTATTGTTGAAAGATTAATTGTTGAAATATTAGCTATTGAAATATTGGTTGTCATTGAATTGTTGAAATATTGGTTCGAGACACAAATTCCTGTAAAATTTCATCCCGATCGGATAACCGAGTCAAAAGTTATGACTCTCGGAAATCCCTATATTTTTTAATGAGATCCTCATTGGAAACACATATATACAAAGAAGAGTCAATTGAATATTTTTGTGTGAATATAGATTGGAAGATATGAGGTAGTGAGACCAAGGCAACAAAGTTCATTGAAGCGAGAAGTTTACAAGAGACGAGTGTACGAAATAAAATTTACTTATCTGAGGTAGTCCGCGAGTTACATAAGGGAAAATCATGGACATTCACGAGTAGGAAGTGTACAGGTCACAAATATGTGATTTTTTTTATTGAAAGTCAGAGATATAAAAACTAGGTCAGCTACGGATTGAAGGTATGTCTTCCTATGTATGTTAGGATGTGTGTTCTGAAGAAATAAGGAACATATCTATCTTAGTGATTATTAAGCAATTTATTTGGATAACTCTCTTATGGATCTTGGTATGAGGTATGTGTGTTTGCAGTATTGATGAGATATTGAAATAAATAGCAACAAAACAATTATTAGAAAAAATATCAACAATAGGCTATCAATTACAACGACATAGGTAGTGACATATTGGTCTACATTTATATTTCAAGGCGGTTGGACGGGGCAAGGAAAGGGCTTGTAGTCTCGTTCCAGTTGGAGCCGATAAATTAGGGAGTTGTAGCTTCCTTCAGGTTGTATCCTGTAAATAGGGGGTTGGATCCTCCTTCCATTTGTAGCTGGAGAAATAGGAATTTTGTGCTTCCAATGAGTGTACTCTTTGATAAATAAATAAAAACATACCATGGTTTTCTCCCGCATTGGGTTTCCACGTAAAATTCGGGTGTACTATGTTTATGTGATGTTTATGCATTGAATTATGGTGTTGATGATATATTAAATTATAATGAGAAACTATTGAACATTATTGGAGGTTTTATATTGTGATTAAAAGTATTGATTGTGCTCATACCGATTCACCCCCCTCTCAGTATTCGAACATAACAAAGTTCACACCATTTTGCACCATTTGAATAAAGTATGGTAATATTGAAAGGAAAACATCCCATGAAAGGTGCCCAACTTACCAATTCCAATCGAGAATATGATTCTTAATATAATTATTCATTAAATATATTTTGAAGAGGAATCAAGGTCACTCAATTACTTAAATATGATAATAGAGGAAGAAATTTGTTCTTAAAACAACATTGTTGTTATGAAGAGGCACATTTATTCATTGCTCTTTTACAAAGAGACACAATGGTTCAATGTCATACACCTTTTGGAAGACTATATAAAAATCAAAATGGTGAAAAAGGGGGTGAATTAGTGAGTGAAATAGAAGATCAAAATAGAGGCAGAGTCCAAGGAATAAATTGAAACCTAAAACATACACATGAAGTGAGGGTGGAAGGGAGGATAAAGGGAGGATTGGATCCCTCTATAGGTTGGAGCGTAAACAATAGGGAGTTGCATGTTCCTCTAGTTGGTTTTTGGAAGTAGAGGATTGGAGTCTTCTAGAGGTTGGATCCTAAAAAACAAGGAGTTGCATCTTCCTCAAGTTGGTGCTTGAAAATAGGGGATTGGTGTCTATTTGAGTAGGTGCTAAAAAAAAAGGAGATTGGTGTCTCCTACAAGTTGTATCTTGTAAATGAAATATAAATTTTAAAATTGTTAAATTTAAAATTCTTTGTATTGTACCTTCTTGTTGATCAATTGTTATGGTTAATAATTTTAATAAGTATGTTTGGTCAGTTGGTTTGGATAGTTGGTTTTCATTGATGTGAACTCTTGCATATTGATGTCAAACCTTGGAGAAGTTCGGAAGTCCTAGATATGTGGTTGAGATTGTTAGGGACCTAACTCCTCATGTAGGTAGAATAATATATTTCCATGTAATAAAGGTCAATATTAATAAAGCCTAAAAATAAGGAAGAATAAGTCCAACATAAGATTACCTAATAGAAGCTTTCGCTTCTAGAAGCATATTCCTCTAGACGGTTCTTTTGATAGACATATTTAGTATAAATAGGAGTCGAGGGTATGAGAAATTTTGTCTTGGATATTATTGTAATAGAGCTCTGCTCTGTTGGAGGTTGCCCCCTCAAAGAGGCAAATGAAAATTGCTCTCAGTAATCAAAGTGTTCTTTCTGGTATTATTCTGGTATCATTTTGGTATTATTGTGGTGTTGTTATGGTTATATTGTTGTTCATATACCATTTCTTGCTATTTATTTCTATTCTACATAATTTTTATATCTAGAATATTACAAGTGGTATCAGAGCACCTTCCTCAACATAAAATTATGGGTTAATTTTTTTCAGGGTAGAGACGTATTCCAATGTCTTTAAGTTATAGATATTTGTCATTACGTGCATAAACCTGTGGTCAAGGATTCATACACACAATAAATACAAGTGGTACTTAAGCGCACATATGTTGTCCACCCTTGTAACCCATGTTGGTAACCCTTCGAGTGGCAGTGCATCAGATCGACCTAGATATCATGAAGCCCTCCATAGATAAACTGATCGTCCGCCTGACTACTATAGTGTCACTGAGAAAAACACTCAGGAAGATACTCTCTAGTACCTAGGTATTCGGGTAGTGAGACTAAGGGCATGGTCTAGCCTCCTTAGTTGGTGCCCTGAGATATTGAGCCGAGTACTACTGTTGGACCCTGCATGTATATCAGAGAGATATAGTACAGGGAAAACCCTTGTAAGTAGAACCCTTGAATATCTAACCCTTGGGGATGAAAACCAAAATAGAACATAAAATATCTATTGTGACGCAACTGTGTCTCCTGCATTTGAGTTACGAAATTACTACACATTTATTCCTATTAAGCATTTGGGCATTTCATCACTACAGTATTCTTCAGATTGGAGTATAATTCCACAGGGATCAAATAATGGTGCCTCATGAATCATGTCTTTTGTCCTTTTCTCCATCATTTTTTCTTAGTTTTCTTTGATGACATCCTCGTCTATAGTAAAACCTGGATAACCCAACTTGCTCATGTGGATCGAGTTCTCCATCTACTCTCTCAGCACCAACTTTTCCTCAAACAATCTAAATGTGATTTTGGTGTCTCGAAAGTCGACTACTTGCATCATATTGTTGGCAAGGCCAGCGTTAGGGTGGATCCTAAAAAGATTGAAGCTATGCAAGATTGGCCTCACCCAAAGAATCTCAAAATCTTGCATGGATTTCTGGGTTTAACAGGTTATTATCACAAGTTTGTTAGGAATTATGGAAAGATTGCAGCCCCTCTCACTACACTCCTTAAAAATAATTCTTTCACTTGGACTCCAACAACTGCTCAGGCTTTTCAAACCTTGAATATGTCCATGTGCATCACTCCAGTTCTGACCCTTCCTAATTTCACAAAGAACTTTGTCCTGGAATGTGATGATTATGGGAAAGGAATTGGCACTGTCCTTATGCAAGAGGGTCGACCTTTGGCCTTTACCAGCAAACAAATTTTCGAGCGCAATTTGGGAAAATCAATCTATGAAAAGGAAATGTTGGCTATTTTTCATGTCGTGGATCTTTGGCACCCTTATCTATTAGGGAAATGCTTCCAAATTAAGATAGCTCATCAAATCCTCAAGTATTTTCTGGAACAATGCCTTTCCTCCCCAGAGAAACAAAAATGGGTGACTAAGCTCTTAGGATATGATTATGAGATCATTTACAAGAAAGGAAAATACAATGTGCTTGTTGATGCACTTTCCAGAAAATATGAAGATGAAGGGTCCCTTTTCTTTCTCTCCTTCATTGTACCAGATTGGCTCCAATATGTTCGCTACGAATGGCTACATGATCCCAAAAGCTCGCATATGATACAACAACTGCAGTCCAATTCTCTAGTTTCCCCATGGTACTCTTTGCTCAATGATGAGATTCGATACAAAGTCTATTTGTATTTAAGTAAACAGTCAAAACTTAAATCGAAGGTACTTTTTGAGATTCATGCTACACCCATAGTTGGGCACTTTGGGTTTAAAAAAACCTATGATAGGGTCAAACATTCTTTTTTCTGGGATGGTATGAAACAATACGTTCATAATTTTGTGGATGAATTTGATGTGTGTCAATGCAACACAGGAGAAATAGTCAAATCTCTTGGCACACTACAACCTCTTCTGATTCCACCCACTATTTGGTAGGATATCTCTATGGATTTTATTGTAGGCTTACCTAAATCGAGCAATAAATCAGTCATCATGGTGGTAGTTGATCATATTTCCAAGTATTCTTATTTATGTTCTCTTCAACACCCATTTACAACATCCATTGTCTCTCAATGTTTCATGGATCAGGTCTTCAATCTTCATGGCATGCCGCATTCTATTGTCTCTGATTACGACCCAACTTTCACCAACATTTTTTGGCAATAACTGTTCAAGCTACAAGGCACCCAATTGCATCTCAACACATGTTATCATCCCCAGACTGATGGTCAAACTGAAATTGTCAACAAGTGTTTGGAAACATATTTGAGGTGGTTTCCATCGAAAAGGAAAAATCAATGGGCTTAATGGTTACCACTAGTTGAATGGTGGTACAACACTTCATACCATACATCTACCCGCATGAATCCTTTTGAAGAAGTATATGGAAAAAATCCACCTTGAGTTCTCTCATATTTTCTAGGTGTCTCAAAGGTCTAGTCGGTTGACCAAATGCTTACAGTTCGAGAGGCTATTCTTCATACCCTCAAAGAGAATTTGTTAATGGCCTAGAATCACATGAAGCAAAAAGTATATCAAGGTTGCTTTGAATGTCAATTTGCAGAAGGAGATCAGGTGTTTCTTCGACTGCAACCTTACAAGAAAAATTCCCTCAAGGATGACCATTGTCAGAAACTGGCTCCCAAATTTTATGGTCCTTATACCATTCTCAAGCATGTGGGACAGGTGGCCTATTAGTTATCTTTTCCCAGTCATTCTAAGATCCATCCTGTTTTCATGTTTCATACTTAAATAAGGTGATTGGAACTAAGTGCCAAAATCAAACCAACCTTCCCGAGTTGGACGAAGAAGGCTCCATTTGGCTACAACCACAAACAGTTTTGGACTAGCATGAGCATCATTTTCATCAGCGAGCCATCAAGGAAGTGTTACTCCAGTGGAAAGATACAACTCCAATAGATGCAACTTGGGAACCCGCTACCATTCTGCAACAATTTCCCCATATCAAGCCTTGAGGACAAGGTTGTTTTTAAGGGGGAGGACATGTTAGGGACCTAACCCCTCACATAGGTAAAATAATATATTTCCATGTAATAAGGGTCAATATTAATAAGGCCTGGCAATAAGGAAGAATAATTCCAATGTAAGAAGACCTAATAGAAGCTTTCGCTTCTAGAAGGATATTCCTCTAGATGGTTCTTTTGATAGACATATTTAGTATAAATAGGAGTTGAGGGTATGATAACTTTCATCTTGGATATTATTGTAATAGAGCTCTACTCTACTGGAGGTTTCCCCCTCGAAGAGGAAAGTGAACATTGCTCTCAGTAGTCAAAGTTTTCTTTCTGGTATTATTGTGGTGTTGTTCTGGTTATATTGTTGTTCATCTACCATTTCTAGCTATTTATTTCTGTTATGCATACTTTTTATATCTAGAATATTACATAAATTGATGGTGAGTTAGTTGCCATTGATGAAGTCGTTGATTTCAACCGATGTGATGGGTTCATTTGATGAAGTCTACACGAAACCACAAAGGTATGGTTATGGTACCCAAAGTTGGTTGAGGAATATGGACATGAAGGACAATGTACATGCATGTAAGACACTCATGGATGGATAGTCCTCGTCATGTCATTTTCGGGGATAGGTGGTATGCCACATGGTTCCTCACAGTTGAGGAGTTATGAGGTCATGAAGTTGGAATCCTCAAAGATGAATTAATAAGCCTCTATGGAAGCCCCAAACATGGGTTAAGAAGCTCCTAATTGGTCACAATTCATTAATGAAAGGGTAAAGTGGTTGTAACAAGAAATTTCAAGAATCCCTAAAGCTAAGGAAAGAGGTTACTTAGAAAAAGTATGTATACGCCTCAAGAAGTCATTGATAAGTACATTCACACACACATTCTATTGAATATATTCTATGTGAGTAAATGGTTCTTATCTGAGGTAACCAAGGAGATATGAGGTGAATTTCAGAGGGAATATGAAGTGAAGAAGGGAAAAACTCCAAGGGAGGATGAAGTCCTATGAGGATGTGTTTTAAGGTATGTTATTTATAGGTCATCTTACCATTTTCTCTATAAATTTATTTCTATAATGATACCGACAAAAACACTGGGGGATATTGAGAAGACATATCAAGGTATGTAGTAGAAATTTTAGCTTCTGGGTTGTTGTATTTTCGGAAATACCCTCGATGGAAAATATGGTTTTTGGTTAGTCTTGAAACTAGTATCAAATAGGTGTTCCGGGTAAAACAACAATAAATTATTCATAGAATAACCAAATTATGTGAGACCAAATGTATTGGATATATTATAGTCAGTAGTATGTTTTGTATGATTTTTAGAGCTATATATCAAATATTCCGTGTGTGGCATGCTCTAAAATTTCTCTCTCTAGAATAAGACAAAATTTAGAAAGGTATGGCATTTCTACTATAACTCCTTTTTTGGGATGTTCCAAGTAGTGAAACTTGGAGGAATTATAGAGAATATATTGAGTAATATTGGGTACAAGTTTCAAAACTTTATTATTTATAGGTACAAAGTTATGCTTGTTGAAAGTTAGGGTTTGTGACTAATCCAAAAACTAGTCCAATGAGACCAAGGTAAAGTTTGATGAAGATGCTATTCTCTTTTTTCTAAAGTTGAGGAAGGTTTGCAGGTCTGTAATCACATGCAAACACCAGGTCTATGACATAGTTGCATTTATGTTTATATGCATGCTTTTATAGTTACATGTTGATGATGTTATGGTGCATGCTTGAGGAAAGTATTTGGTATATTGTTGAGGCATTGACACATGCTTGAGGCAAATATTAGGTGCATGGTTGAGGCATATACTTGGTATATGATATTGGTTGTTTGGTAATTTTTTGAGGTACATCTTTGATGGTGCTTTATTGATGTATCCAATGGTACATGGTGTATGGCATGATTGAGTGATATGATATATGGTTGAGATACATTGTTGGTACATGGTATGGTATATGTGTTTATGTACATGCTTGATACATCGTATGGTACAATATTGGTACTTGGTATGGTATTGATGTACATGGTTGATGGTTGAGGCATATGGTACAAGTTATGGTGCATGGTTGATGCATGGTTTGGAATAGGTTTTGGTGCATGGTTTATGCACAATTTGGTACAGGTGTTGGTGCATGGTTGATGCATGGTTTGGTATAGGTGTTGGTGCATGGTTGATGCACTTTTTGTAGTGTCAATTGTGGTACACGGTTGATGCTTAGTATGGTACATGTTGATGGTTTGGTACATGCTTTGGTACATGGTTGAGACAAATATCTTGTGATGGTGTGTTTGTGATATTGGTACATGCTTGGTAGAGGCATGTGTTAGTAATGTTTAACATCTATTTGAGAGGTGTCCTTGATATATGATCCATGTGAGAGGATCTAGTTGAGTATCGGTGATAGTGACATATTGGACAGGTTGATCAGTGACAATTTGGATACAATGATAGGTTGATAGGTTACATGTTGATGTGACAATGTCAATGGTAGTGACATTGAAAACGATAATGGTAATGATTGTGGTAGTGATAGTTGGTCTACATTTATATTTGAGTCTGGTAGGACAAGGTAAGGAAACGAGGTTGTAGCCTCCTTCCAGTTGGATCCATAGAATCAGGGAGTTGGATATTCCTTTATTTTGGATTCTGAGAATCATGGGGGTTGTAGCATCCTTCTGGTTGGAGCTAGAGAATTCATGGAATTGTAGATTCCTTTAGGTTGGAGCCTTAGAATCACGTGGTTATAGCCTCCTTCTAGTTGGAGCCAGATAATTTAGGGATTTGTAGCTTCCTTCATGGGGGATCCTATAAATAGGGGGTCGTATTCTCCTTCCAGTTGCAACTGGAGAATTGAGAATTTGGTTCTTAAGATGAATGTATTCTTTGATATATAAGAAATCATTTCATTGTTTTCTCTCGTTTAGGTTTCCATGCAATTTTTGGTGTATTGTGTACTTGATGTGATGTTTCTTATGTTTATATGTTTATGATACACTGACGTTATATTGATGATATAATAATGATCTACTATTGATTAAGTTGAAGCTTATATATTGTGGTTAAAACTAGTAAAAATGATCATATTGATTCACCCCCCCCCCCCCTCTAAGTATACCAACAATTGGTATTAGAGTCAGTTTCTTCAGGAAACAATTTAACCACTGGAAGGTAGATCACATAGATCAATAATAGTGCATACACAAATAATGGAATACCATGGTTTGATGGTTATATTGGTTAGAACTATGAGATGTGGAATACTAGAATGAAATCATTTTTACAGGCATAGGTGTTTTAGGATTAATCCGTAAGTGCGGACACAAACTGATCTCCCTAGCTCCACCTGGATCTACAACAAAACAGGACAGAACAATACTCTTTCCCTAGATTTAGACTATTGAATGAACTAGGAGTCAAGAATCATGAACATACCTTAAGATCACTTCCTTGGGTCTCTGTTTTCCAGCTTCCCTCCAATGCTCTTATGCCGTCAAGACCAGGACAACTCAAACCAATTGAAGTGCAAACAACTTAATACATTCAACAGTTAATCTATGCATATGATCAAGGAGTTATGTAATAAAGTGACATTAGCTTTATGGGAAAGGGACATATTACTGTATTGAATTGATAGAAAGCAAGAATTACAACCTGAGCCTTGATGTTGCAAACCTCCTTTTGATGGCTCCTAGCTCTGACACACACACTTGCTCACTTGCATGAAGAAAATCAACCACTTTTGATAACCTTGCTGGTATTCCTGGTTGTTGTAGCATCAATCCTTCACACAATCTTCCACTAATTCTCCAATAGATCTCTTGCTAGTTTGCTTCCAACCTTTTCCATGAGAATCCCATCAATTTATAAGAGAGAATGGATTATTTACTTGGATAGGAATGATCCCAAAATATCAGGAAAGACAGTACTTAGATAACCATTTGAATGCCATCTCATCCTTCTAGAAGATTCCCTTCTAGAAGGTTTGAGAATTCATCTTTTTCCCTTCTTTAGAAAGAGTTCACACCCTAACAGTTAGGTACAGTGAGAACCTCTTGCACCCTGGTGTTTGCACTCTTTTCATCGTTTGATGAGCAAAAAGTGAGTGCTTACATGCCTAGTTGGGCTCTGCTAGTCATGACAGCTGTATGGTAAAAGGTTAGAAAGAAAACAACAAAGCTACTAACAAGAATTAAACAAAAACTAAA
>ML778732.1:934152-948664 GCA_009831015.1 Picea engelmannii | reverse complement strand
CCGAGTGAGGGTGACATGTCATGAAATCAATGCCCCATTTTGCAAAAGGACCAACTGAGACCACAGGATGAAGAGGTGCAGGATGTGACCGAATTTTCTGGTTGTAGGTCTGGTAGGCATGGCACTTCTGAACAGCAGTAATGTGGTCATTGAACAAGGAAGGCCAAAAATATCCTACATGTAAGATCTTCTGGGCAGTATCATACCCAGACATATGACCACCACATGCTTTGGAATGGCAGTCATTCAAATCTTTCTCGACTTCGTCAAAAGTCAGACAACGTCGAAAAACAGAGTCAATTCCTCGACGGTAAAGAGTATCCCCGAGGATAATGTATTGACACGCTTGATAGCAGATATGACATCGTTCGGTGCTAGACAAAGCAGGCCGGAAATTTTGGGTTTGGAGATATATAATGATATCTCCATACCAAAGATCGTCAGTGCTTATAAGGAAAAGAGATTCATCAGGCAATGAATCTACTGCTACATTTTCCATGGCAGAGTGAGGAAAATCACATATAAATTCAGCGAAAACTAAGGATTTCTTAGACGTGGCGCGATCGAACTCCAAGTCAAACTCTTGGAGTATGACAATCCATTTGGAGTACTTTCCCCCTAGAAATTGACGAGTCAAAATGTGTTGCATAGGGTTGCAATGCGAAATCACTGTAGTTTTCCTTGAAAGGATATAATGCCGGAAGCGTTGGACAGCTTGAACGATAGCCAAGGCCAGTTTTTCAACATGTTGGTACTTGATTTCCGTTGATGATAGACTTCTACTCAAGTAATAAATAACATGTTCATCGTGCGCATAATCCTCTTGGACGAGAACCATGCTAATAGTATACTCATAGGCAACAAGATAAAGAAAATAATCACGACTATAATCAAGAGGAAAGAGAAGCAGAGCTCTGGTGAGGGACAATTTCATAGCCTCAAAAGCATTGTTGGCAACAGTATCCCAGACAAACTCTGAATATTTCTTTAGAAGCCATGTAAAACCACGAGTAATGTCGGTGTAATTAGGGATGAAACGACGAAGAAAGTTTGCTTTCCCCTACAAACTTTGCAACTGACGCAATGAAGAAGGAGGAGGAAGATTAAGAATTGCCTCGACCTTAATAGGATCTACCTAGATCCCTTGACGTGAAACAATGAAACCTAGAAGACGACCAGATTCTACGCAAAAAACGCATTTATGAGGATTTAAACGAATGCGATAGAATCAACAACGAATGAAAATTTCTCGTAGATGAGTGGGGTAATCGACTCGGCGTAAAGAATGAGCTGGTAAATCATCCAAATAAGGTTGAACGATATGATTTATATCGTGAAACGCATAAGACATAGCACGTTGAAACGTCGCGCCCGCGTTCTTAAGACCGAACGAAAGTTTTCTATAGGAAAAAGTACCCCAAGGACAAATAAAATCAGTTTTATGTTGGTCCTCGGGAGCGATGTTAATTTGATTATAGTCGGAGAAACCATCCATGAGAGAAAAGATTTCACTGTCGGCACAGTCATCGACAATCTGGTCGACAAAAGGGGTTGGAAAGTTGTCTTTTGGACAGGCTTTGTTAATATCTTTATAATAAACACACACATGAATACTACCGCCTTTCTTATCAATCGGTACAAGGTTGGAAACCCATTCTGTCAGAGCCACGGGATAAATAAAACCATCTTTGAGAAGTTTTTCAACTTCGAGTTTGATAGCTGTCGTTTTACGTGGATGGACAGGGTGAAGGCGCTACTAGACTGGTTTAGCTCCAGGGTATGTCTTTATCTCATTTACAACAATAGCAGGGTCGATACCTGGCATCTCTTTGTATCTCCATGCGAAGATGTCACAAAATTATTTAAACATAGATGTATAAGTGATGATTTCATCTTGAGAACACGAAGCTCCAATGTGAACATTTTCAACTATCCCAGGTTTAACTGATATATCAATGGGAATCGTGGGAGAAATATTACTGAGGTTCCCTTCGGCAAACACATCATGTGTAGATCCGGGAACGATCTATATGACAACAACGGTCGACAGAGTCGAAATCCGTTGGTAGTTCTCGAGAGTCTGTTGTTCCAGAAACAGTATGTAACGATGATGTCCATCGTCCCAAGGGGTGTCCTCCATGATGGACATGATCACCTAGTCAGTGGGAAAGATGACATGGAAAGGATCAGGAGACAACTCATCAAAAGAAGAGGTAGAAGGTGTTGTCAAGTGAATTGCTTGATAAGAAGACTCAACCAGACTTAACGACATAACGTCGCTGAAACGAGTGTGATCTCCAGGGTTAGGGACTATCCAAGGGTTGAAAGACACAGGAAGTTTGTGAGGCACAGTGGAGATCATGTTGATAGAAGCAACTGACGCGCGTGGAACATCAGGTGGTGGTGGAATGGGGAAAGTATCCATTAACAAAGAGTCTTTTAAAATGCCTACACTGACATTCTCGTAACCCGGTGGGGTTTTAGCGATAAACGGCACGTTGCCAGTACGAGTATCAGAATTAAAGAAGGCAAGTTGGTCAACCGTAACAACCTTTCCCTGATGAGGAAAATGTACTACACGAAAAAGTGTCGACACAACAACACGCATGGAATCAATCCAGCTACGACGAAGCAGAAGATTGTAATCTAAAGGAGCGTCGAAGACTTCCACTTCAACTTGGACTGTCTTACCTTCTAGAGTAATGGGCAATGATGCAAGAACACCGTAAGGCTTAAAACCAGAGCCATTAAAGGCTTTCAAAGTATTTTTTGATTCATTTAAAGGAGGAGAGCCAATGGATTTCCAACAAGCAAGAGACATAACACACGTAGAGGCACCCTCATCTATAACAGTTCAGAAAATGTTCTTGTCAGAGACAACAACTTGAATTTGAAACGTGAGTTGAGGGGGTAATATTGGAATGTGATATTCCAAGTCAAAGACTATTAAATTCGTATCTGTTGGATCAATTCCACCTATAGCTTTCAACAGATCCTGTCGTTGTGCAGGACAAGACTGAAGGAATTCAAGGGCAGACATCATTGAAGGTGCTTGGGCCAGATCTTCCACAATGATGTAGTTCTGGGCCGCACGATCATGAGGATTGAAAGCCGATTTCCACACAACACCTTTAGGGGGTCGCACGACTGTATCAAGGCTTGATTGTTCGAGATGAAGAGGACCGTTTGTAGGTGGATTCGGTGGAGAGAGTTGTACCAAAGAAGGAGGTAAATCGTCAACCTTCTCCTTAGATGGAGAATAATCTTTGGCTCTAGTTGTGATTTCAATGTTATTCTTCTTAGAATCACTGGTACACATCAAAACATATGATGTAGTAGAAGTAGATGGTTGGTCATGGATGACCAACTGAGCCTGTTGGTGAGATGGGAAGGGTTGGGATAAAACAACCGGCGTAGATGGTTTGGGTGTTCCTTGAAGGAACTTAGTAACTTTGGCACGTCTTGGACAATCCTTCATGTAGTGATCGTCACCACAGATAAGGCAAAGGTATCGTGGTTTGCACTTATCCCGATCTTCAACAAGGGTAGTTTTAGTTTGCTCTGTTTGATTATTAGTTTTACCCTCCTTATTCTTGCCTCTCCCCTTTTTAGATATATTTTTACCGATTGGGGTAGATTGAATGACGTTCACCTCAGAAGTTTTACTGGCAGGAGTGGCAAGAGACAGAGAATTTTGAACATTAGAAGAGGTATACTTAGGGGTTGTACTTGAAACAGAATGTGAGTGGACATGAGCAGTACCAATCACACCATCAGCTGCATGCGAGGCAGCTGGAGTAGTTGAAGTGCTGGAAGTACCAAGACGAGGTAATTCAGGTAGAAAATCGTAAAGTGTTCCCGTTTGCGAATAAACGAGATCAAGATATTGAGCACGACTTATAGCCTGCTCCCTTGTAACAACACCACCCATAGCAATGTCTTTACCAATTTCATTCACGAAGGATTTCGCAAACCATTCTACCAGTAACTGATCAGGAAGTTCAAGTTTAATGAGACGTCGTCTCCTTTGCCACTCATGGATATGATCCGATATATGAGTGCCTTTAGTCTATTTGAAGGAATTCAAGATCTCAGTTCCAGTATCATAACGGATCGGTAACTGGTAATGTGTAAGAAAATCCATAGCTAGGGTGTTGAAATCAGAAAAGAAACCTCGTGGAAATTCAATATACCACTTCACAGCAGCACCAGTAAGGGTTCGTTGAAAAATACGTAGACGAATGGAGTCATCCATCAACAAGTTGGATGAACACCATAAATGAAAAGTCATAACATGATTATTAGGGTCCACCCCGACCTTGCCATCAAATTTTGGAATATCCGATGGAAGCTTGGCAGGAATAGCAGGCCATTGGGGAGAGTGACGAATAGGATCATTTAGAATCCTAGACAAATCTAGCAAATCCAAAGTAGCGAGAAAAGGCAACTGCCGATTCACTTGTGTGTACTGGTGACTTTGGGGTGGAATCCCTGTCGGCAAATCAGTAGGACCGTATGTAGTCTGCCCATAGAGGGAAGATGCTAGTTGATTTTTTGGTGGTTGGATAGGATAGTAGCCCCAAGGATTGTAACCTTGAGTTTGAGAAGGGACCTGAGGTTGAGTAGTTTGACCTTGACCCCAAATAGGATTAGGTATACCTGGATATGGTTGGCCTATATTAAGGACAGGTTGTTGCCCCCCATTCATTTGAGGAAGATTTTGTAACATCTGATTCCAATATTGGGCCAAAGTAGGAGGTATATTTTGTCCAAAAGGTGAGGTTGGTCCCCCAATCGTAGGTATAGTTCCACCCAAAAGTTGTGTGCCAACCGTAGGTTGTGTAGTGGCTGTGTTGTGTCCAGGAAAAGGAAAAGGAACCGCACCACCCTGTCCACCAACAGGCATCTACAAGTTTGGTGCAACTGTCGGTATAGTGCCACTAGGATTAGGATTACCAGAAGGAAACTGAGGGAGTGTCGGAATAAAACTGGGAATAGGGTGCCCATGAATAGATGGACCACCGGGAGTACCAGAAGGGCTTTTTGGAGGTGTTGGATTGGAAGCATTCAACAAAGCATTCAACACATGGTAGTCGGGTGGTAGTGTTGGAGTAATATAGTGCGTTCTTTAGGTGTTTATAGGAGGAAGACCAGTTGTAGTGAACCCAGTTGGGACACTCGTAGTAATCGCAAGATGGGCCATCTCGTCGGGGAGAGTAAAGTGATAAGTAGTATTTACCAGTACCATCTTTGTCTCAGATAACACTGAAGGGTTAATTTCAGAGACAACAGGTGACTCAGGACTAAAGAGGGGCCTGCGGACGTCGGCTGACCAAAAAGGATTTTGTCCTTCTTCACCGGGAAAGGGCCCAACGGGTGATTCAGAAGAAGTAACAACTACGTCACCAGAATAATTTACTCGCATAAAAGGTCGTTCACCACGGCGAATATGATAGTCTTCTCTAGTATTAGTAATTCGAAAAGGTTCTATAGAATCAGTTGATTCCACTTGGGGTGTGGTAACAACTGCGGCTTCACCGTGCTGAGGAGAATCCCCAGGTGTAGTGGTAGGCAAGGGTTGTGATTCGTCCAGATGCTCCGGAGATAAACCCTGCATCCTACGTGAACAACGTGGGGGAGAAATTGTAAAAGAGTGACAAGATCTGCGAAGAAAATCCTATGGTCAACTTCGAGCAATAAACAACACGTGCTAGTAAAAAAAATCTAGGAAGCAATCACCAAGAAAACAATACCTTCTAATTTCGAAGCCACTAGTTGGTGATGAAATCCAATGTCGCAACAACGAGACGAGAAGGGGCAGGGCTAAGGTGGAAAAGTTACGCTGACGACCTGCTTAACGGACTTACGCCCTGGTGCAAGCTCCCACACATAATCGTGGGTATACCCTCCAAGGAGCCCGAGTGAGTTTGATCAACGTCGATTCTAGGTACCGTGAAGACTTTCCCCTTCACAGTCACCTTGGGTAAGAACCTAGAGAGACAGACCACTAAGGTCACCACAAACAATAGTACAGTCTAGGGGAACAGTCGTCAGTCCAATCCACACGCAAGGGCAGGGTATCTAGCCCGAAATTAACTCAAAAGGCTTCCACTCATCATTGTGGGTATACCTCTAAGTGATCCCCGTAATATGTTCAATCTCTACACTGATGTCAACAAAGCAGGGTGAGTAACTCTGCCAACACCAATGTGAGCTAGTGCTTGACCCTTGTGTTAGAAGGGCTTCCCAGGACAATATGTTGTAAATGTAATTTAACACTCCCTAACTCAAGATGTTATTGTGTGTTTTGAGCTTTTGGAGAGTGTACCTCCCTTCCTATTGCAAAGCACTAGCCTAGCTAAATGTTGGTGTAAAAGAACCCTAGAAAAGAGTTACTAGATAAATTTTAATATTACACAATGTTTTTAATAGTTGTTGTTTACTCAAAGGTAACGGAAGTGAAACTCGTGTTGTATGACTCTGACCCAAATAATGCAAGGATAATAATGAAATATAACACTTTTCATTCAATGAATCCTATTTATGGGAGAGAGAGAGAGAAAATTTTCCAAATCAACCCTGTACTACAATGCAACAATTTCCTTTCAAATGTCAAATGCAAACAATCATTTATCAAAGGACAATCTCTATGTGTCTTTTTCAAATACTTCAACAACTCTAAAATTTGATTTTTCAATGTTTTCTAAAGGACAAAAACAATGTTTTTGAAAGAAAAATTTGTTGTTCACTTTCCAAAAAGAACTCTTATTAATGAGAACAGAAAATCAAATAATAAAGATTCAAGCAATAACAAGCCAATCAACTCTTTCAATGAAAGAAAAAACAAAGAGAAAACCAATTAGTCTTCTCAATGCAAACGAAAATGTTCTTTCAAACCAATAAGAAAATGAGGAAAACCCAGCACTTAATTCTCAACCAATCACTGGTTCTCAACCAATCAGACACACTCATCTCTTGAAAGCAGAGAGAATGAATTTGCCAATAAGAGTCAAGAAAAGAAAGTCAAGCTACAAAGGACAAGAAAAGCCTTGAAACCCTAAAATTGTTCAAGCATGCAAACTAAAGCAAGAAACATATCAATCAATGATACAATAAACCCAAAAGGGGTAATTCAACTGATCTGTGCAGTTAGAAAAATCAAAACTCAATTTCAAAATTTTCAAAAATCTTGCTCACATGCAAGCAGTGTTACACAGTGCGAGAATCTATGATTCTCGCAGGCAACCTTTTAGCAAGGTGCGAGGTACTCACACTGAACCCTATGAGCAGGGTGCGAACTTGACTGATTCTCACAGGCTTCAGTTAAACACAGTGCAAGAACTCCTGAACATAACAAAAATTTTGAAAATTAAAGCAAAATTGACAAAGGCTTCTATACCTAGAAGGTCTAACAGGATATTCTGAAGACTCAGAAACTGACAAGATAGGAGAAATATGAAACTAGAGCAAATGGCCACAAAAAAATACAAAAATCCACCAAAAAAAATGGGATTGTCCCCAGTGGAGTCGCCAATTTTGTTTTAGGATTAATTCGTAAGTGCGGACACAAACCGATCTCCCTAGATCCACCTGGATCTATAACAAAACAGGACAAAATAATACTCTTTCCCTAGATTTAGACTATTGAATGAACTAGGAGGCAAGAATCATGAACATACCTTATGATCTCTTCCTTGGGTCTCTACTGTCCAGCTTCGTTCCAATGCTCTTGTGCCGTCAAGACCAGGACAACTCAAACCAATTGAAGTGCAAACAACTTAATACATTCAACAGTTAATCTATGCATATGATCAAGGATTTATGTAATAAAGTGACATTAGCTTTATGGGAAAGGGACATATTACTGTATTGAATTGATAGAAAGCAAGAATTACAACCTGAGCCTTGATGTTGCAAACCTCCTTTCGATGGCTCCTAGATTTGACACACACACTTGCTCACTTGCATGAAGAAAATCAACCACTTTTGATAACCTTGCTGGTATTCCTGGTTGTTGTAGCATCAGTCCTTCACACAATCTTCTACTAATTCTCCAATAGATATCGTGCTAGTTTACTTCCAACCTTTTCCATGAGAATCCCATCAATTTATAAGAGAGAATGGATTAGTTACTTGGATAGGAATGATCCCAAAATATCAGGAAAGCCAGTACTTAGATAACCATTCGAATGCCATCTCATCCTTCTAGAAGATTCCCTTCTAGAAGGTTCGAGAATTCATCTTTTTCCCTTCTTTAGAAAGAGTTCGCACCCTAACAGTTAGGTACAGTGCGAACCTCTTGCACCCTGGCTTAAGGAAGCCTGCGAGAATCATGCATTCTCGCAGGCAAATGTATTGGTAGCCTGCGAACCTTCCTCAAAACTGTGATTTCTGGAAAGAGATAAAGGTAACTTTTCTCTGGAGAAAGTTCTAATGAAGAGCTTTGATTACACCATAATCAATACATCATCATGACGACCAAAATCATGCATAACAATAGGGATATGATTTTTGGCAATAATTTGTTACATGATATATTTCTACTAAGAAACCAAGGACTGCAACGAAGAAGGAATTGAAAAGAAACAACAAAATAGCAATAGATTTCATCTTGGAAGGATTACTTGATTCAGTAAAAGAGAAAGTGGGAAAATGTTTATCAGCTAAAGAACTTTGGGATAAGCTACATGATCTCTATTTTGAGGAATCTCCCATCACAGATCCAGAGAGTGATAAAGAATATGTAGGAACATAACAAGAAAGATGCTTGTCATGTCAGACAAATTCATAAGAGGAATATTGTGAAGAAGGCATAATAGACCTTGAAGGAGGGATAAACAATGCTTTATATGAATTAAGAAAATAAAGGAAGAAGATCAAGTCCCTAGAGGAACAAATAGTCAAGAATAATTCTCAAGAAAGTTCTGAAGAATCCCAATAGGTCATCATGAAATTGAAAGCTCAACTAGAATAATCCAAAGTGATTGAAGAAAATCTCACGAGTCGTTTGGATGAAAAGAAGTGGTTGGAATCCAAAATGAAAACACAAATAAAGGAATAAAAGAAGAGAGAGAGAGAAGATTTTGAGAGATCATGTCAAGGAAAGAACTGAGGATTTAAACCAGCTTGAAGCAGAATTTTGTCAAGAAGAAAGAAGACTTGAAGAAAAAATAATCACATTGAAGACCAAAATTGAAGAGGAAAAGAGAACGAAATAATTCATGAAGATTCAGATGATAAAGAAGGAAGAATATTTTGAGAATAATGAAGAAGAAGTTGTCACATTGAGGGTTAAAATTTTCAAGATCGGTAAGGAAGTTGAAGAGAGAGAAACATCCACATAATCAGTAAAGGAAGTTGAAGAGAAGTGACAAGTTACCAGAAGGGAAAAATGAAGAGAAGCGTAAGAGTTATGTAGAAGTCATCAAAGGTTCTATGAAGAAGGAAAAATGCAAGCCCCTAAAGAAGAACATTCTAAAAATGTAGAAGACTCAAGAAGAAGATTACAGAAGACATGGATATCAAAGAAGACCCTCTACATTCATACAACAAAGAAGCTTCAATATTGATGATGGAATCGACAGAAATAATATCGTGATCAACCGAGGCATTAATTCAGAAGGACTACATCAAAAAGAATATCATTCACTCCAAGGTATCAAAATTTATTTTATGGTTATTGTTTTAATTGTACTAACTTTAAACATAAGGCTATAGATTGTAGAGAAAATGGAAGAAGTAATACTTATGTGGCCCCAGATAACATTGAATGTTACAAATTCCATAATTATGGTCACATAGCATGGAATTGCAGAAGAATGATAGATCCCTCCATAAAGAAAACATCGATGTCAAATACATGGAGGTTTGGAGAAGAAAAGAAAGACAAGAAGAGAAGGTAAATAAAGAACAGGTCCCAAAGATCCTAGGATTCACATTAGTATGAGAAATAAGAGAATAAGAGAAGGAAAAATATCAATAATTTTTACTCTCAGGAATTGTACTGGAAGATCATAAAGAATCCATAGGAAAAAAGGAAGAATTCAAAGTTAAGGAAGATTACGAGTCTATAGATGGAGATGAGTATTACTCTACATTAGGGAATATTCCTCCATTGATCTGATCCATCCAGCTTGACTACTCCTAGCATTATGAATGTTGAATAGGGGGAGTTTATGAATCAACTCTACAAATAAAATAACCATCCTTTAAGAAATGTGAAGAATTTACAGAGACATATTTAGATTGGTCAGATGGAAAAAGTACTGAATGACAAATCGATCAATTAAGAAGCAGTATTCCATGCATGCATTCAAGAAGGGATATATTCATTAGAGGTTGTTCTAGACATATAGATTATGTTTTGTATATAGAGAAGACTAATGGACACATTTGATTCTGTTTGAAGAAAAAGAATATGTGATGATAAATTGTAGTAGAGAAACCTTCATGATAGTAAAGTGATAGATGGGTCAACATTGTGGACAATGGAGTAGCATAGTTATGGACAATTTTTGACATATGGAAATATATGGATTCATGAGATGCTTAGTAGATAGAGAAGATATGGGTCATATAATATGCATAATAGTGGATTGATAATTGGAATTATTAGTATAAGTTATATCATCAGAAAGAAATCATTGAACAAGTATGGTCAAGTGAACATATGAAGAAATCAAGTAATGAATGATTTTTATATATGTGTTGGCGCAAGCCGATTTTGGGGAGAATGAAGGAAGTTTTGAAGGAATCGAAGCAAAATATGAAAAAGAAGAAAAGAAGAATTGAATTGGAGAATGGTTGGATCATGGGCCAACCAATATTAAGTCAAGGAGAAAGTGGACAAACCTAATCCACTTAGGGTTAGGGTTTTTGTAAGGGTGTTGTCCCAGTTTTGTATAAGTAGAATTTATTAGGACCATGAAGGAGTTAGAGTGTGTATTGTTGAGGTTGTAGTAGATCCTTTATTTGAGTGAGAGGTCTTGTTGAGAGGATGGTGAGATCTGTGGATATCGAATGTAATGGGGAAATAATTGTATAGTGCACAACACTAGTATTTGCAAGAATATGATTAAAGAGAAGAAGCGAGAAATCTTTGTGGACATAGCCCAAGAGGGAGAGAATAAAGGTATATTTGTGTCATGTGTATGCATGTTTGCATTGTTTACTATTATGTTTAAGTTAACAATATTTATGATGAATATGATAAGTGTTAAATTTTATATTACTACGCACTAAGGAAAAACTCCTGAAATATGAAGAACAACAATAAGTAAATGAATGTCATAGATAGTGTTTAGATATGAAGCTTATGGTACAATATATGAATATGTATCATGGAATATATGTGACTATAATGGTTAATGAAGTATTTTTGGAATATTAGTGTTTTATTGGTATATACTAAGATCTAATGAGGGTTTGAGGGATAACAATGAGTAGATCCAATTCCTCTAACATAGAAACACATCCCATCCCATGGTTGCAGACATCTGAGTCCTATGTCCACCCATTGAATCCATATCGGGTGATAATGCACAATGCACTTTGTGCGTTGTGTTGCCTTATGGTATCTAGAAGGGACAATGGTTGAAGGGTTGTTGGTAATACTGTAATGAGAACCTGGGTCAGCCCATAAGTAAGACAACAATGTAGAATAGATAGGCTTGGATGGGGGAGAAATATTGAGACCTCCAATCACCACACATATGGTGGAATCCATGATGGAGAAGAGAAACCAAGCTAAGGATAAATGTCATCATATAATAGATATGTATGAAGTACTAGCGTAGTTAGTAAAAGATGCAGGAGTCTGTGAGTGACTCAGAACAAGTCACGATGTCAATGTTGGGGGATTGTTGGCATAGACCAATTTTAGGGAGAATCAAGGAAGTTTTGAAGGAATCTAAACAACGCCGGAAAAAGAGGAAAATAAATGTTGACTTTAAGAATGGTTGGATCATGGGCCAACCAGGATTGATTCAAGGAGAAAGTGGAAAAACCTAATCTGCTTAGGGTTAGGTTTTTTGTAAGGGCGTTGTCCTAGTTTTGTATAAGTAGAATGTATTAGGACCATGAAGGAGATAGAGTGTGTATTGTTGAGGTTGTAGTAGATCCTTTAGTAGAGTGAGAGGTCTTGTTGAGAGAATGGTGTGATCTATGGAGATCGAATGTAATGGTGAAATAATTGTACAGTGCAAAACACTAGAGTTTTCAAGAATATGAATAAAGAGTAGAAGTGACAAATCTTTGTGGACGTAGCCCAGGAGGGGGTGAACCACAATATATCTGTGTCATGTGTATGAATGTTTTCATTACTTATTGTTATGTTTAAGTTAATTTTAAGAACCAAATATCAATATAGCATAGAAAAACCTCAGAATAAGTACTCAACACCTTGAAAAAGAGAGAATTTCAGATAATAATCCTCTTCTAGGGAAAAACCTCCTTTTACCCCACATAAATGTTCAAGTACAAGATGATTCCAAATGAAAATGTCTCCTTGGTATATATAGGAGACTAGGAGGTATAATTACAACTAATGGAATAAATCCAACATAAATAAAATAACATTACTAATGTAATATGCCCCAATTAAGGGGTAATGAGCCAATATTTAGGGCTTAACATGCCCCTCCCCTTGAGACAAGTGTTGCCCGCAATGCTTGAGTAACTTTGGATGCTTTTGTATAAAATAATCATCTTCCCAAGTGGAATCTTCAGTTGGTAGTTTCCTCCATTTAATGAGATACTCTGAAATAGATCTATTCCTTAGCTGGCGAATTCTTCTGTCAGTGATGGCCTTCGGATCCAATATGATTTTTCCTTCCTCTTCAAGTTCTGGAAATATAGTTTGAATTGGGATCTTGTCACCTATAACCTTCTTTAAGCATGAAACATGGAAAACTGAGTGTACTTGTGAAGATGCAGGCAACTCCAATTTGTATGCAATAGTACCAATCTTTTGCAACACCTTATAAGGGCCATAGTAATTTGGTGATAATTTATTATCCTTATTGGCTTGCTTGAGGGACATTTGTTTGTATGGTTGTAGTCCTAAAAACACCCAATCCCCTACTTCAAAACTTATTTCACTACGATCTTGATCTTCTTGTTGTTTCATGCGATTATGTGCCATGGTCAGGTTGTCCTTTAAGATTTGGAGAACTTTTTGTTGATGCTCGATGTGATATTCCACTGCTTGAACCTTAGATTTTTATTTTAGAGAAGAAGTGATGCAAGGAGGGTGGTATCCATAGAGTGCCATAAATGGTGTCATTTTTGTTGCAGTATGAAAGGAAGTGTTATACCACGATTCTGCCAAGGGTAACCATTTGAACCATTGTGTTTGTATATCAGAGACAAAGCAATGAAGGTATCATTCCAGATATTTGTTCACTATCTCAGTTTTTCCATCAGATTGAGGATGATAGGATGAGCTATGAGCCAATTGAGTACCCAAACAAGAAAATAATTATGTCCAAAAATGTCCAGTGAATATGGGATCTCTATCACTTACAATAATCTTTGGGGTGCCATGTAGCTTTTGAACTGTCTCCATGAATGCGGTGGAAACTGCACTGGCTTTGAAGGGATGAGAGAGTGCACAAAAGTGTGTGTACTTGGTCAGTCTATCGACAATCACCATGATGACACTCTTTCCTTCAGATGTCGGTAACCCTATGATGAAATCCATGAAAAAATCCTCCCAATGCTGACTTGAAATGACTAATGGTTGTAAAAGACATAGTGTCATAATTGTTTCCACCTTATTTTGTTGGAAAACCAAACATTCTGCCACAAACCTTTGAACATCAGTTTTAAGGCCATCCCCCAAAAAATCCTTCTTGACCCTATGGTAGGTTTTCAAAAATACTGAGTGCCCTCCTACTGGAGAGGTGTGCAATTCCAATAGTAACTTTTGTTTGAGTTGGGAGTTCTTACATAAATATAACCAATCTTTGTACCATAGTGAATCATTTTTCCATGTAAATGTATCTAATGCAATGGAATCCTGTTGCAACCTTTGAATGAGAGTCCACACTTTTTCTTAATTATTCCATTCATCGCTTTCTTCTATTATCCAATCGGGTTGGATGATCGAGATAGCATAGAGAAAGGCCTCAACATATTCATCCTTTATTGAGAGTGCATCTTCCACAACATTTTTCTTCCCTTTTTTATAGACGATTTCAAAATCATAACCCAATATCTTGGTTACCCATTTTTGTTGTTCTTCTGAAGATAGTCATTGTTCCAAGAAGTATTTAAGACTATCATGATTTGTTTTGACCTTGAAGTGTTACACATTATTTTCATCATCCCTATGATTGTTAATGATGTAAACCTACATGTTTCCTTTAGAGGGGTCAATGGCCTGAGTTCCTAAAGAGAGAAGGGAAAAGAACTTTTCCTGAGAAAAGAAGTTGCATTTTCCTATGTAAAAACCTTATAAAAAGTGAAGTTTGCAGGTTTCTATATAGGCAGGGTGCGAGAATGACCCATTCTC
>ML778732.1:894683-926351 GCA_009831015.1 Picea engelmannii | reverse complement strand
GTTATAGGCGACAAGATCCCAATTCAAACTATATTGCCAAAAATTGACGAGGAAGGAAAAATCATATTGGATCCTAAAGCCATCACTGACACAAGAATTCACCAGCTGAGGAATATATCCATTTCAGAGTATCTCATTAAATGGAGGAAACTACCGGCTGAAGATTTCACTTGGGAAGATGAGTCTTTTATATAGAAGCATCCAAAGTTACTCAAGCATTGTGGACAACACTTGTCTCAAGGGGAGGGGCATGTTAAGACCTAATATTGGATCATTACCCCTTAATTGGGGCATATTACATTAGTAATGCTATTTTATTTATGTCATCTTTATTCAGTTAGCTGTAAGTATACCTCATAATCTCCTATATATACCAAGGAAACATTTTCATTTGGAATCATCTTGTACTTGAACATTTATGTGGGGTAAAAGGAGGTTGCCCCCTCTAAGAGGCTTATTATCTGAAATTCTCTCTTTTTCAAGGCGTTGAGTACTTATTCTGAGGTTTTTCTATGCTATATTGATATTTGGTTCTTAACAAAATAAGAATAAATTCTACAAAAAAAGGAAAAACATTTACTCGAAAGAAGACAATAGTTCATATGACATGAGTGAAGATGACGAGACAAAACTTCTATTTATGGGAATATAAAATCAAATTAATACTACTGAGGTTAAAATTGGAAATGAAGGAAACTCTGAAGTTGAAGGAGAAGTATACCTTGAAGAATAACTTATTAGTGCTCTCGAAGAACTGAGAAAATATTAAAAGAAGAACAAATCACTAAGAGAACAACTATTAGAGTATGAATAAAAGAAAAAAATCAAGAGAAAAGGAAGTTTCAAAAACCATCAAGAAATCAAAACAAATAACCGATGATTTAAATATTCAACTCCAAGAAGCTAAAAGAATTGAAGAGGTCATAAGTAACAACTCAATTAAAAACAACAAGATTGTGAAAAACTAGAGGCTAAAATTGCGTTTCTAAAAAAGGAACTTGAGAAAGGAATCAACCAATCAAGATTTGAAAACAATTCAAAAATATTGGATGATATTATTAAAATCAAATGTCTTCAAGAAATAAGACAGGATTGAGTTATGATCAAAACAAATCTAGTAAAGGATCAAAATATTCATCATATGAATCTGTTAAAAATCCAAAAATTTATGCAGTCTCTCTTCATAGCTCTTTCAAAAAGGAAGGGAGAAAAATAAAGATTGATTATAATCAACTGAAATATTCTCTCCCTTCAAAAAAAAAAATGAATACAAAAGGAATACAATTACAAGAAGAACTCCCCCAAAAAGGTATCAACATCTCTTTCTTGGCCATTGCTTTTCTTGCAATAATTTTGGGCATAAAGCATTAAATTGTAGAGATTATGTAAAAAAAAAATAATAGAATTACTCAAGGACATGGCTATAAGAACAACAAGAATAATAGTAATCAAATAAATAGAAAATGTAATTCATTTTCTCCATTACAAGATCACAATATTGATTGCTACAAATGCAACAATTTTGGTCATAAATTTAGTGATTGTAGACTGTCAAAATATTCCATGAAAATAAATATTTCCAACATTTAATAAATAAATTATAAGAAAATATGGAAGGAAAAACAAATGGAAGAAAAGGAAACAGAGTGTAAGATATCCTTACATGCTAGAAATAAAAGAAGCAAATGGTATGCTGACAGTGGATTCTCAAAGCAAATGACAGGAGATCAAGACAAATTCCTCATTTTGAAAAGGAAAGAAAAATGAAGGGTTTCTTTCGGAGATGATGTCTATGCCAAGATACTTGGAAAGGGTACAATCAGACTGGGAAATAACAAAGCTAAAGAAGAAAATGTGCTATTAGTTGAAAATTTGAAGCCTAATCTCCTCGGCTTGAGCCAAACATGTGATCAAGGACACATGCTCACATTTGACTCTCAAAAATGTGAAATTAGAAAAGAAGGCTGAGTAAAATTAGTGGTTGTTGAACCAAGGACACCAAGTGATATATATTTTTTAAACATAGAAGAAGAAGAAAAATGTTGCATGTGCCAAATAGACAAAAATTGGCTATGGCACATAAGAATGGGACACATAAACTTTGGTAACTTGATAAAAGTTAGTAAAAAGGAAGTTGTGAAAGATATGCCAAAGATTATAAAACCTTCAAACTATGTTTGTAAGCAATGTCAACATGGAAAACAAACAAAAGTAAGATTCAACACGAAATAACACTCTACATCAAAACCATTAGAACTTGTTCATACTGACCTTATGGAAAAACAAGAACTAAAATAATAGAAGGTGAACATTACTTCGTTTTATTCATTGATGATTATACAAGAATGATCTGGGTATCCTTTCTCAAAGACAAATCAAAAGCATTTGAAAATTTTAAAGACTTCAAAGCACATGTTAAAAATGAGACTGATCTCAAAATCAAGTGCCTAAGATCAAACAATGGAGGGAAATTTACCTCAAATGAGTTCAACAAGTTTTGTGAAACTCATGGAATTAAAAGACACTTTTCATCTCTGAGAACTCCTCAACAAAATGGAGTTGTTGAGAGGAAAAATATAAAAGTTCAAGAAGCAGCCATAACTATGTTAAATAAATACAAACTCCCAGATATATATTAGAGAGAAGCAGTGTATACAACAATGTACATACTTAATAGAGCAAAACTTAGAGTTAACCATGACAAGACACCATATGATTTGTGGTTTCGAAGAACAACATCACTCAAACACTTCAGAGTCTTTGGGAGAAAATGTTATATTAAGGGAGACAATGATAACCTAGGAAAACTAAATCCAAATCACATGAATGTATATTTCTTGGTTACTCTTCCAAAAAAAAGGCCTACATATGCTATAACCTGAGGCTACACAAAATTGTGGAAAATTCAAATCTAAAAGTGGATGATCTAAAATCGAGAAGAATCAAATATCAAGATAATTTACTATTTTATGAAAGGATAAGAACTGATGAAGATGAAGAAGAAATTGAATAAATACAAGAGGATGAATCACAAAGTGAAGAAGAAAAGGAAGAGGAAGAATCATCAAGACAAGATTCAAAATCACCATCAAGGAGAGTATAAATAAATCATCCTAAAAGTTAAATCATAGGCAACAAAAGTACTGGAGTTGAAACAAGAAGAAAACTAACATACGAATTAGGACAAACAATGATTTCCCTAATAGAACCCAAAACATTTGTAGAAGCCAACAAATATGAAGACTGGATCAAATCCATGAATGAAGAGATTGATCAAATAGAGAAAAATCAGACATGTGAGCTTGTCCCAAGACCAAAAGATAAAAATGTGGTAGGGACCAAATGGATTTTAAAAAATAAAGTTAATGAATATGGTCAAGTTATAAGGAATAAAGAAAGATTGGTGTGCAAAGGATATGCTCAAGTAGAAGGTATTGACTTTGAGGAAACATTTACTCCAATAGCTAGATTAGAAGCTATCAGAATGTTCTTGCAATTTGCATTCTTTAAAAAATTTAAAATATATCAAATGGATGTCAAATCAACATTATTAAATGGAAATTTAGAGGAAGAAGTTTATTTAAAACAACCTGAAGGATTTATGTTATTAGAGAATCAAGACCATGTTTTTAAATTAAATAAAGCATTGAATGGAATCAAACAAGCTCCTAGAACAAGGTTTTCAAGACTTGATAATAATATATAACAACAATGATACAAAAGAGGAGCTATTGACAACAATCTTTACACTAAAATTGAAAATAAGAATATGATTATTGTTATAGTATATGTGGATGATATCATCTTCATAAGTAATTTAAACCCTCTAAGAAAGAAATTTGCTACAAAAATGCAAAACAAATTTGAAATGTAGATGATTGGTGAACTCACATTCTTCTTTGGATTACAAGTCTCACAATAAGACAAAGGCATATTCATATCTTAGACCAAATACATTAAATAAGTGTTGAGGAAATTTAAAATGGAAGATTATAAACCTATGAGAACTCCTATGATTACATGGTGCAAACTAAGAAAAGATGATGAATCACTAGAAGTAGAAAAAACCATGTGTAGATCAATGATTGGTAGCCTATTATGTGCAACAACAACAAGACCATATAGCATGCAAGTTGTAGGATTACTGGCTAGATTTCAATTTGCACCCAAAGAAACTCATATGAAGGCAGTGAAAAGGATTTTCAAATATCTAAAAGGCACATTGGATTTTGGATTATGGTATCCAAAAGAAGAAGACTTCACATTAAATACATATACTAATGCAGATTGGGCAGGAATTATTGATGACAGAAAGGGCACTAGTGGAGGATAATTCTTCCTAGGAAAATGTCTTGAGTCATGGATAAGTAAAAAACAACCCTCTATATCACTATCTACAATAGAAGCTGAATATATTCTTTTTGCATCCTGTTGCACTCAAGTAATTTGGATGAAACAAATTATAGAATACTTACAAGTAAAGTAATATCATCCAATTCTTCTTAACTGTGACAATACCAATGCTATAAACCTTTCTAAAAATCCTCTCATGCACTCAAAAACCAAGCATATCCCAATTAAATTTTGTTTTTTAAGGGAACAAGTTTATCTAAAAATTGTTAAAGTGGAATATGTGGACACTAAAGAATATATTGCAGATATATTCACAAAACGTTTACCCATAAGTAATTTTTAAAACCTTAGATAGAAATTGGGGGTAATCTCCATATCTAATTAAAATTGCACAAGATTCATCATAAATAGAGTACATGGACAGGGGGAGCATAACCTTGGGGGGAGAAAAGAAATATCCCTTGTTCCATTGCTGTCAAAGGGGGAGAATAAACAATAAGACTCAATTAAAATAAGAGTTTTTACCTTGTTTCCATCAATCCCAAAGGGGGAGAATGTTGGACATGGCGTTATGGTGTTGGCATTGATGTAAAAGAGGGTCATTATGGTCAATGATGGAAATGGTTTTATTGTAAATGTGTTGAACCTAGACATAATAGATCTAGATAAACAATAATACACACATTTGCAGAGAGAATTGGAGAAGGAAGAAGAAGGAGAGAAAGAATGGAAGAATTCGCATTAACCGTTATGAATAATGAATAATTTACACATGATATACTCTGTATATCTCAATGATTTCGACTTGAGGTGAACCAATGTCCCATAGTGGTGGTCTAGAGTGATCTGGACAGACACCAGCAGTTACAGGAGTGAACTGCCACCTATTCTAGTCTCTCAAGCAGTTACGGGAGTGAACTGCCACCTAATTGAATTAACTAGTCAACTATTCTTCAGTTAACTGACTGAACATAGAGTAGTGAGGAGTTAACTCAGGGAATCAAGGATAATGTGCCACTCTGGTGATGATACCAAGGAAAGGTCAAATTAGCATGGTGATGATCCCAATGTTGCATGGTGATGATCCCAATGCAACATCTAAACTCAACTCAACTAGTCAAACTGAAATGTCAACTGAAAGAGAATATTCTCCAGGTAGAAAATTTTCCCCTAAAATACAAGAGACTGGATAATGACTAATTATGAATAATAAACAAGGAATAAACTTACGAAAAATAAATCCTAGGTGTGTGTGAAGTAACTCCAACACCCCCCTGAACATCACTATGGTGAAAATAAATATTGGGTCCCGGCAATGAGGCCATGTTAGGTACCCAAGTACAAAAGATACACTAAAAATAAAGTGAGGAAAGAGGGAAAAAATCATGGGAAAAATCCCCCCTAAAGGTAGAATGTATGTAAAAAGAAGAACTACAATTGCTAGGCAACTGTGTCCTTCACTCCAAGACGATTTCACAGAGAATGGAATTTTTTCTCAGTGAAGGTCTTGGTGAAAATGTTTGTCGTCTATTCTGCTGAAGGACAGAACTGTAAGTCTATGATCCCCTCTTGTACTAAGTCCCAAATGTAGTGCATGTGCATCTCGATGTGCTTCGTCTGCTACCTTTGAACTGGATATCTACAGAACTTCAAAGTGCTCTGGTTGTCACACCAGATGACGATCGACCGATGAAATTGAATTCCCAACTCAGTGAGAAAATGTTGTAGCCACATAGCTAGAATGGTTATGTTAACTACCCCTCTATACTCTGCCTCAGCTGAATATAGAGAAATGGCAGCTTGATTCTTACTCAACCAGCAGATAGGCCCAAAACCAAGACTAAGGGAGTAACCATATGTGGACTTGCGATCAATGATATTGCAAGCCTAGTCAAAATCAGTAAACCCGACGAGATCTAATGTAGATTCTACTACATAATGAATCCCAAAGGTTATGGTGCTCTGTACGTATCCAAGGATACGCTTTGTAGCTTTCCAATGTAGCTCATGCGACTCTTGTATGAACCTGGAAACTACGCCAACTTCATATGAGAGGTATGGTCTGGAGTGTGTGAGATACAACAAGATCCCCACTAGTTATCTGTACAGTTTGCTATCAACCAGTGGAGTCTCCCCTCCATCCTCAATTTTGACTCCTGATAGGAAAGGAGTTGGAGCAGACTTGCAGTCTGTCATGTGAAATCTCTCAAGGAGATCTCGTGCATACTTGGCTTGAGACAGTTTGATGCATGATGCATCCTGATTGATCTCAAGTCTAAGGAAGAAGTGTAGCAGACCCATGTCTGTCATCAAAAACCTGTCATGTAGAATCCTCTTGACTGCAGCAATCGCTGAAGTCAAGTAACCGATGATCAACAAATCATCGACATATATAACTAAAAGTAGAAGTGAATCATTCATCCTGAGCATGTATACATTTGGGTCTGATTTACAATGTACAAATTTATGTGACAAAAAGTAGGAGTCCATCTTGGCATACCATGCCCTCGAAGCCTGCTTGAGGCCATAAACTAAATTCTTCAGTCAATAGGCCAAAGATGAGTCCTGCATAAATCCCTAGGGATGCTCCATATAGATATCCTTAGAGAGATTACCGTGAAGAAATTTATTCTTCACATCCATCTGATGGACTTCCCATCTCTTGGCTTCCACAATGGAAAGATCCAATCATATGGAATACATCTTCGCTACTGGAGTGAAGGTATCATCATAGTCAATACCATGAACTTGCTGAAAGACTTTGGAAACAAGCCTGGCTTTGTATCTTCTGACCTGTCCATCCACTGTGCTCTTGGTCCTATAGACCCATCTGCATCTGACACATTTCCTCCCAGAAGGAAGGGGAACCATATCCCAAGTCTAGTTCTCTAGGAAGGATTTGTACTCCTCCTGCACGGTGGATTCCCAAAAGGGATTTCCAGCAGCCTCGCCATAAGACTGTGGATTTGAAGACTGAACCAAGAAAATATTCCTCGAAGGAAATGGTTCAGTGGCAGTGAGTACAATAGGAAGCTCCTCAAAATCAGATCGAGTCCTCCTAGTATCGACTGGATCACCAATGAGATGCCCTGCATCCTGAAGAGTAGTCTGTGCCCACTTGGGCCTCTACTCTGGCTCTGCAACTGCATTTGGATGCTATGACTCTGCATCTGACTGTACTGACTCTGACTATGAATCTGAATCATCTGATTCCTCTGAATCAGAACTCTCATCTAAAGAAGTGTCAGAATGTGCATTCTCATCATCTAGAATAGGTGGAAGAGTGAAGTTGTTTTCATGCGGTTGCTGAGGTACATACGAGACACTTTCCTCGAATTGGACACTATGCTCAATGATGATCCTGTCCGAGGAAATATCAATAAGCCGATATCCCTTCACACCGTTAGGGTATTGTTGGCGTTCGGAAGTCACTCCTGGATTGCTAGCAGGAGCAGAGCCCGAAGCCCATCAGATTTAATGTCACAGTTTGTTTTTAAGGTTGATCAAATGGAGGGAAACTCGGAACAGCACAGTCTCAACTCAGAAACCAGACCAGGCATGCATGAAAGAGTGAGGTCCTGATAAACTCCAAACAGTGAGTTGTAGTAAAGGTGAGTAGGTGGAAGACTTACGCAAGAAGGGCGCAATGATCTATTACAGACATCAGGCATGCAACAGACTGAAGAAGAAATGCATTTGAATACAAAATCCTTTTACATTCAAATACAAAAAACCAGAGGGCATGACAACGCCACAACAAATCCTTTATTGCAACAAGTTGCACTACTGTGAATCCTCAGGCAAAAGATGAAACAAAGATGGAAAAGAAAGAGAACTGTTTGTTATAAACCAAGAAATCTCAAACACAGAGGCATATCCAGGAAACCAGAGTATCGCTGAAACTATACAGTTGGGAGCTTAGCTCTACCATCGATAGATACCAAAATGGCAAGAATGCCTACATATACTCAAAATAACACAGCGGCGGAACCAAGAAACTGCATTGAAGGCTTTGCGTCTGCATGGCTTCTGACAACACGGAGCTGCGATCTTTGAATGGTCATGCAACTTATGGCAGACACGATCAGTCTTCTGACAGTTTATTCGGCGAATCGACGTGCTTTTAATCTTTTGCGGGACATCCCCATTATGGCGGAGATGATGCCTAACCACCACCAACCGCTTCAATAACTGCTTCTTGGGATCGATAACGGCCCAGCCAACTCAGCATCTCGAGATAGTGAATGCTTCTCGCGCTGCCACCTGGGACGACCGAATGGTTTGAGGGACGGGTATGAGGACCGTCGCGGAAGACGTGGTGTGTGGTAGGATTGATGACGAGAAGTGATAGTGATGAAAAAAAGGGGGAAATAGGGGATGATCCGTGGAAGGGGAAAGCCAGGTAGATGGGATGAAGACAGGAGAAACGGACTCACCTTCGGGTGAGAGCCTGATGTGGAAAGAAAGGGATGCGTGGCAGGCGATGAGTGGGTTATGGACAGAAGGGGAGGCCACGCGAGCCAGAGAGGAGGGATGGGTAAGTGACATATGGAAACAGGGGAAGGTGGGTGGCCGGAACGTGGAGTGACGGGAGGAGGACCGTCACTGGTTAAGCACAGGGAAATTGAGAGGAGTAGGGCTGCACGAGCGCCGTTGATCTGGGCGCTGCGATCGTGGCCATTGGAAGCTGTTCCCACAATTCCGGACCCCCCCCCTTGACTTAAAGGTAGAAAGGCGGGGGGGGGTCCGGAATGGTCTCCATCGTCATTGATCTGGGCACGCTCATCTGGGCCGTCGGAGAGATTCGCCCCCGATTCCGGACCCCCCCCTCTTGCTTAAAGGTCGAAAGGCAAGGAGGGTCCAGAATTTGCTGTGTGCCGTTGATCCGAGCGCACTCATCTGGATCGCCCGGTCTTGTTTGCTGTTTACCACGGGCGCGTTGTCGCTCAAAACTTTGGACAAGCGGGTTTTAACCCATTCATTTGATATCTGACCCCCTTAGCGAGAAATATCGCTAACAGGTATCCAAAAAAAATGCACTCAGTTCTCTGTGGATCAAGTGCCTTCCTCTTTTCAGAGGGAATCCGGGCCCATGCACGTGAACCGAAAATATGAAAGTGGGTCACTTCCAGTTTGAGGCTGCTCCAAGCCTCGTAGGGGGCCTTATCCTTGACATATCTATGAGGATATCTATTTTGGATGTATGTTTCACAGTTAAGTGCTTCGCCCCATAGTCTCTGTGGTAGTGACTTTGCATGCAACATACAAGATGTCATCTCCTTTAGAGATCAGTTTTTCCGTTCAACAACTCTATTTTTCTGTGGAGTATAGGGAACTGTGTGCTACAACTGAATCTCTTCCTCATGGAAAATATTATGGATCTCATGATTTACATACTCTTTTCCATTATCAGTTGGGAGGATTTTGATCTTCTTTCCAGATTGTGTCTCAACAAGGGCTTTGAAATCTTTGAGGTGTTGAAAGACCTCATATTTTTTCCTGAGAAAGTAGATCCAAGTAAAATGTGAGAAATCATCAACAAAAATGATAAAAAACCTTTCTTTTCTGATGGATGGATGCGTAAAAGGACCCATAAGGTCACTGTAGATCATATCTAAAGGTGCGGAAGCTCCCTGAGACTTTCCTTTGTCGAATTTCTCTTGAGGGTGTTTCCTGAGAACAAATCCCTTAGATTCTCACTTAGAGAAATGTATGTCTGGTAGACCATCAACTAGTTTTTTATTGCTAAGTTGTTTCATGTATCTAAAATTCAAATGTCCAAACCTTTCGTGCCATATCCTACTACTTTCATCAACATGAGTAAGCAATAAAGTAGAATCAAGTTCAATGAATTCAGAAAATGTATGCAATCTAGACTGATGATTTACCTCATTGGTTGCAACCCTGGAGATGTTTTTCATGTTGTATATGTCCACGAAATTTGGTGTGAATACGACTCTCTTTCCGATGCCGGAATAAATCATCTGATACATGGAGAGAAGATTGATAGAAAGCTTGGGAACATGTAGCACATTCTTGAAACTTCCATTGGTGAGTTCAATCCTTCCTTTGTCGGTGACTTCAACAGAAGTGTTGTCCCCCATAAAAATAGGACCTTTGCATGCATCCAATGAAGAATAGAATTCTTCTAAGGTATCCATGTGATGTGATGCTCCTAAATCTACGATCCAAGCATCAAGAGAGGAGTTGATGGCAATCAAGGCATGGCTAGAATTACCTTTCTAGGAATTCAGATCTTCTGGCTTCTTCTTCTTTGCATCCTCAGGGATGTGATCTCCAAGGTTATTTTTCTGAATTATTTGAGACATCATATCTTTTTTTTTTTTCATGCATGTGGATTCCAAGTGGAATCCTTTGTGACAATATGTGCATTTCTCTCCTTTTCTTCCCTTTTCTCCTTTGGATATAGAGGCATCGGTGAAGGGTTTTGTGTACCCTTCCTTCTTTGTATGTACATGATATTTCCTCTTATTTTTATCTTTAGATTTATGATATTTTTTGCTGCCATCATGCACAGTGAGTGCATGCGCCCTTGGGCCTTTCATTGCGCCCATGTTGATGAGCTTGGTTTTCTCTTGTGTCAGGGATTCAATAAAGTCCTCAAGAGAAGGCATCTTCTAGGTGGCTCCAGAGGTGAATATGACAGTATGGAATGTGGATAAAAATACAGAGAATTCAGGTCCAAGATTGGATATAATGGTGAGAACCATTTGTTTCTCCTCCGTCGATTTATCAACCTTGCAAGCTTTGAGTTACGACAGTAAATCCTCAAATTTTGTAAAGAAATATTGGATATTGTCGAAGATTTTTGGAACCGATGTGAGAATCTCCACCTCCAACATGTGTCCCCTCATCTCATCCTATTTTCCAAATATCCCTTCCAATAGTTTCTAGGATTCATTGGGAGTCTTACAAGAAGATATGTGAAAAAGGAGATCAGTAGAAATAAGACTGCAAATTGTTTCAAGTGCCTCATCCATGCGATTTAAGTACTTGGATTTTAGGATCTGTATATGTATTCATGGTTAAACTATACAACCCTATGGATCATATATGTATGTCTATTTTCTCCTTCCATGCAAAATAGTTGTAAGGTGTAAGAATGAATTCTTTTTGGAATTCCATCTTTCCGATGTCTTCAATCTTTTATACCTGCAACAAATTTTGGTGTAGATTTTGCTTAGAAGTATGTTAGCTCTGATACCATATAAATGTGTTGAAACTACATAGAATATATCTAGATAAAAAATAATACACACATTTGCAGAGAGAATTGGAGAAGGAAGAAGAAGGAGAGAAAAAATGGAAGAATTCTCATTAACCATTATGAATAATGAATAATGAATAATTTACACATGATATACTTTGTATATCTCAATGAGTTCGAATTGAGGTGAACCAATGCACCATATTGGTGGTATAGAGTGATCTGTACACACACCAACAATTACGAGAGTGAATTGCCACCTATTCTAGTCTCTTAGGCAGTTACGGGAGTGAACTGCCACCTTGCTGAGTTAACTAGTCAACTAGTCTTCAGTTAACTGACTGAACATAGAGTAGTGAGGAGTTAACTCAGGGAATCAAGGATAATGTGCCACTCTGGTGATTATACCAAGGCAAGGTAGAATTATCATGGTGATGATCCCAATGCAACATTTAAACTCAACTCAACTAGTCAAACTAAAGTGTCAACTAAAAGAGAATATTGTCCAGGTGGAATATTCTCCCCTAAAACATAGGAGTCTGGATAATGAATAATTATGATTAATAAACAAGGAATAACCTTAGGAAAAATAAATCCTAGGTGTGTGTGAAGTAACTCCAACAATTATGGAATTGGAAATGATGTCCAAAAGGATCAACATGGATAAAAATCATGTGTGAGCTTGATGCATTCATACTAATGTCCCAACAAAAATATATGGAATGTGTTACTAAAATCCATTCACAGAAGAAACAATTGAACAAACAAAGAGTTGAAGTTTTTGTTCACTCCATGAAGGTATCATTCAAAATCTTTACAAAGGAACCTAAAAAAAATGTTATTGTGTTCTAAATACAAAGGGAAAATATCAAAATTTGGTTCTCAATGAAATGCAGTGGGTGTAAAGGGTCTAGTATGAAATCCTCTATTAGAAATATTGGACCTTTAATTATCCAAAAAATACAACATGTTTGTAGTGTATTCATTGGAATATCCTTAACCTTGATACAAGGTTTGAGAAACCGAAGGTTGTAATCATTCTCTTTTTTGTAAGAATTGATGCTCTGATGATCGTCATAGGCGTGAGAAAAATGGAAGGAATATTTAGGAGTCTCACTGTGATCGTTAGATCACTATACCAAGCCACAAGAATTGTTAAATATAGAAATCAATGTTGATCATTGGATCAAAATGGAAGCACGATTGGACGATCCAAATCAAATTTGCAATTGAAATAACACAAATAATAAAATTCAAGCTCAGACCTGAAGTTTTAAATCAAATCCACTTTATCTCTTTTCATGTACACCATCGATTTGATCAGATGACTCACACTTAACTTCATGTTTTTAACTTAAAAAGGGTTTATTCCAAGCATCAAATTGTGAATTAATGAGGACCATCCACTCAACATTTGATTAAATCTGAACCGTTGATTTGTTTAAATGCCAGGATAAGAACTGCATGCGTTCTCTCTTGATCATAGGACAAATACATATGTATTATGCAAAAAGGGGCCACAAATTATCTCCTATCGACCATTTCGTTACAAGTAATGCACCAAAGAGGAAATAAAATCTTGAATATGATCTTTTGAAAGGACCAAGGATGTAGTGGAAGTGTGGGTTTCTATTTTTCATATTTGATTAGGTAATTCAGACGACCAAATAAAGGATTGAAAGTAATTTTTGAATTGGATCTTAAATCATTTTTCATGCACAATACTCTTGATGCAAATGCTAGAGAGCATCAAGAAGAAAAAAGTTTGCACAATTTTGCAGCATTTGAATAAAGTCTGGTATTGTTTAAAGGAAAACTTCTCATGAAAGTTTCATGGCTTATCAATTCCAATTGAGAATGTGATTCTTAATATAATTCTTCATTAAAGAGATTTTGAATAGGGACCGAGTTCACAGATTACTTAAAGATGATAACAATAGAAGAAACTCATTCTTAAAACAACATTATTTTTATGATGAGGCACATTGATTCATTGCTCTTTTAGAAAGAGACACAATGGTTAAATGTCATACACCTCTTGGAAGACTATATAAACAAAAATATATGGTGAAAAAGGGGGTGACTCAGTGAGAAAATTAGAATATCAAAACAAAGGCAAAGTCCAAGGAAGAATTTGAAACCTGAAACATGCACATGAAGTGAGGGTGGAAAGGAGGAACAAGGTAGGATTGGAATCATCTACAAGTTGGAGCCTAAACAAAAAGGAGTTGCAGCTTCCTCAAGTTGGTGCTTGAAATCAGAGGATTGGAGTCTTCTATAGGTTGGAGCCTAAACAACAGGGAGTTGCAGCTTCCTCCAGTTGGTGCTTGAAAACAAGGGATTGATGTCTCCTTGAGTAGGTGCTAAAAAATAAATGAGATTGGTGTCTCCTACAAGTTGTAGCTTGTAAATGAAATATAAATTTATGATTGTTACATTTAAAATTGTGTGTATTGTACCTTCTTGTTGATCAATTGTTATGGTTAATAATTTTAATAATTAAAGAATTGATTAAAATTGTGAAAAAGAAGTAATACTTAAGCAACATTGAGGCAATATTGTACATGCATGTGTTATCTGACTTTATTTCTTCATTTTAGATATTTGGGTGAAGCTATTGGTAGAGTTAGTTTCATGTCACATCCCATTCACTTACATTAATTCAATCCTATCTAGGATATGGTAGATTAGAATTAGATTAGATACCTATATTTACATAGTATTCATATACATATTATGTTTGCATAACCATCCACCTCTCACCTTCATCGGTGGATCGGGATGCAACTGGTAAAACCACACCAGCAATGGCTATCAGGACAAAATACAGATGGGTTCTATATTCAAAATGGTGAGAGGTCTAATTGGGACTTCTTGTCGGGGGTAATGTTACATAATAATTCCCCTACGAACATGTGAATTTTCCCTTGGATTAAAGACCCCTATACCAAGATAGAAAACTACCTTTGGTCACTACCATTCCTATAGATTAATTATGTTCATCTAAAAAGAGAGAATGGATAGCATGATGTACCTCACTTTTAAATTTTTTCCAAGATGATCCAATCCACAAGTTTTGAACAATACCTGCAATGGATCACAAGAGACAAACAACTATCTCCTACTCTAATGGATTAGAGAAAATTGATCTATTTTTGAAGATTAAAACAAGCATAGACAAGTACAGGTAAACACATACTAGAAGGAAATAGGCCAAGTATATTGATGAGAACTTTAAAGATACACTTACAATATTCATATGGTGTTGTAGCAGCCTCTCCAAATCCTCCTCATCCAACCCCTTTCTCAAAATATCCACGATCAGAATAACAATGCTTTGTTGATTATTTTTCCCCCATGTTCACCATGAGAATCCCTCCATTTTATAGGATTTGAGGGGCTCAACCACCTTGGTTATATTTGGGATTAGTTTATAATATGGCTTCATTAGTTGTGATATCTCCCTTAGTTGAATTCTGAGGGTTAGACTCAAGCCAACCCAACTCGATCCATCCATCACTGTCTTTAGAGAAAAAGGGATTTCCTCCAAGATTTTCTCAACCAATTCGGTGATCCCTTACAATGCGACATAGAGCGCTACAATGCTCCCTGTGAGATGGGAAAGGCACACTAGTGCTCCCTATATATGGGCAGGGGAGCATTGATGTTCCAAAAGTTTCTAAGATGACCAATTCTCATAGAGAAACACTTTGCTTCAACTCTCAAATGATGTGGCTTCTTCTTCTAACATGTTTTAGGGGTTGTATCAAGTGTTTTCATGGTGTCATTCACAATGCAACACTTTCTTGACGAGAGTGAGACACTTATGACACTTGTGAAAAAAGTGTGACACTTACATTGAGAGTGTGACATTATTGAAGTGAGGAATTTTTATGTGTAACAGATTGGCCCTCAAAGTGTGAAGTCAAAAGATGAAAGTTGATGGCCGAAACACTTTGTAGATTCTTTGAAGAAAGGGTATGGATTCGGGGAACTTGGTAGAAGCCGTAGACAACCGTCAGACAAATGTTAATATGTGTTCCACTCCCGAGGAATGAATACCTATGGTCGGGCTATAAATGACTCAAAGAATGGCTACCAATAAATACATTGTGGATCCATGATGATATTGACTAAGGATATGGACACATACAAATATAACGTGGATCTATGTGACAACATAAGTAGCAGCATGATCAAGTGACTTCCTTCACAGCCTGGGAAAAATAAATATCAAAATGAATGCTCAACCCAGGGTCTTCGTCTCAATCCCAATGTGGTATGAATCTAGCCATGTGAATAGATGTATTTATGTGGAACATGGTAGAAACCAATTGATTACCGGTCATTGAGGTAAACCATTAACAAGTAAGAGGGAAATCACCAATGATGTCAATGAATCCTAAGGTACCCTAGTACAATCCAACGAATGTGAATAAATGAGATGAGGTCGAACATTTGTGGAATCATCTGATCAGAGGTCAATGATGTAAAACCACTATTATAAGTGAGGAGACCTTCCATTGAGGCATGTAGGTCCCAAGGTAATAACCGGTTTCTAAGTATAAATCCTGGATAATGTGTTGAAGTCGACAGGAAAATACTCATCAAAGGAGGGCCTTGATGTATCCCCCATCATCGATAGGAAACTGACATAGGAAAGTGATAAGATATAGAATATGAACACACACTAACACGAGTATGAAAAATGGTAATTTTGTAGATGGTTGAATCTCAAGGAAAAAACTTCCCTTGAACAATGAGGCACGACATGAGTCTTGGAAGCATAAACTCATAGTGGACCAAAACATAATGCAGTGGGTGTTCTGAAGTTATTTGAATGGATCAAAGGAGTGGAAAGACTCATAGGATTGGTTCAGTGTAGAGGTTTAGCAGATTATCCAAGTGTTCAGTGTGGATGTTAAAACAAGTGTCGTGCTCAAGGGCGACTGTAAGAGTTGTTTACAAAAGTTTTCAAGGAACTTGACCCACTTCCTTCAATTTCCCCCCTCATCCAGATAGATGAGTACCTCTTTTTAATTTAACGAGATCAAGGAGGATAACACATGCTCGATATAACTCACCTTCGGTAAGTCCCTCTTCCTTTATTTAACGAATTGGAAGAATTAAGGGTGTGTTCCCATATGGGCCCTTCAATGTGTGGTTTAGCGAGTCTAGAGAAGGAAAAATCGGTGGTTTTTCATGTTTACAGAGTCCAAAAAGAACTTAAAGGCTACTCCAAAGTTGTCCTTTTTTGTAATTTTAGTCTCCGAGGTCCGAAAAAGAGATAAATTGTTACTCAGAAGATGCCTTTTCGAACCTTTTAATGAGTGTGAAAGGAAGCAAGATCACTCGACAATATTTTCATGTTTAAAGACTCTGAAAAGAGCTTAAAGGAGACTCCAGGGGGTTCCTTTTTTGTATAGCCTTTACGAGTCTGAAAAAGTAATAAAAGAATAATTGGTTACTTTCTCATGTATTTGTGAGTGCGAGAAAGAACAAAGACTAATATCATTGGAATCACAAGGTTACCAAAAGAAGCTTCTCAAATTCCTGTAAAATCAAGTTGTTTTGGGCACAAGACATTAGTAATTTCTCGAAACGCTGATAAGAAACACAAAAAAAGACTTTATAATAAGGAGAAGTGACCAAATTGAACCTATCAAATATCAAACTAGGCCAAAAATTCATTTTTATCTTTGTTTTTTAATAATCTCCTCTGGTATTTCGATTTTTACCTCTTTCGGAGCATTTTTCGAGCGTTTATTGTGGGAGTTGTAGGTGATTGTTTACAAAATCATCCAGACCAGGTTGTTTGTTTTTTCCTTCTCACTCTTTTTGATGCCTTTCTACAGTATTCCAGCCTTTAGTTTAGTTGTTCTAGGCTCCTTGCAAAGCCCTAGAGCTTTGAACTTGATCAATGCTCCCTCAAGGAATTGAGGGGAGTGTTGATCATGATTTCAATGCCCTAGTGAGCGCGTTGAGGGTGTGCTAGTGCTTTGTCAGCTTCTTTGAGGAAGCATTAGGTGCAAAACTCAATTTTTATTTTATTTTTAGGCTGAAAATAAGAAATTTATTTCATTGAGGATTTAGCTAATGATGATTAATTGATGTTTTGTAGGTTTCATCCATAGCTAACCATGATTGTTTGTAAATAATGTGAGCAATAGTTTGATGACATCGCCACTCTTCAAGACCCTCAAGCGAGGGTGTCATTATGCAATTGTGGCTTGCTCAAGTATTTCAAACTTCAGAACATGAGAAAATAAGTGTTTTTTCTTGAATACTTGATTGGTCTATGAGATGACACTGAGAAACCATTTCGAATAGGGTTGTATATGATTGATATTGATATGGACGACGTATATTTTTTTATGGAGCTCTCAAGGAGAGGGGAAACCATAATGTTTTTCGAACATAGGGCTACTCTAAGACTAACCGAGGCATATGTTGTCAAACACTGTATACCAGGGTCACGTTTGGTGGGAGGAAGGATCGTGATAAAAGTTGTGAGAGATATAGTACTTCGATCAATCCTATTCGTGATCACTAAGTTGATGGGGAGTACTAGTGCCCATATGGCTTCAAAATCTCAAATTTCTTATGCCATTCAATGTTTGGAACCAAGAATTTTCAAATGGAATGTAGGTTTCTTGAGAAATGTCAAAGAGAATATATCCAAATGAAATAATGACAGACAAAAATAGTTCGGATATGGTTCTTTCTTGGTTTCATTTTTCTTAGAGTGGATTCCCCAGATTTAGCCACATGTTCCAATGATAGCATGCCCCGTGACTGAGCCACGTATGGAGAGGTGGACCAATATTTACCCCAGGTTGGGGAATGAGCTCTATGATTTCATATTCATTGTTGATTTATTCGCCTGGTGGAGGAGTAAGTTAGTGGTGATTGAGGACTTCCCCTATGCTGGGGTAGATTTCATAGGCAATGTTGAGTTGGTACTTCCCAAGGGCATACAGTGGGATGCATTTGGTACAAAAGATCATAACCTTGTAATAATATATCTCTGTGTGTGTGTGTGTGTGTGTGTGTGTGTGTTTGGTTGTACAACAAGGGATCTAACCTATTTTTTTTCCATCATGGATATAGAGGTGTGTCACGTCCGATAAATATGTTGGCATTGGGGTGTAGTGGAGATGCACATGCAGTATTCGAGCATGATTTCATAGTGGGAGGGATCCGGGAGGTGGAGAGGAACCTTTGGGTTTTGATGATGGGAGTCCTACCCCTGAGGAGGCAAGATGTTCCTCTACACCTGTAGCGACATACCATTGGGGTTTCTTAAAGCCTCAATCATTTGTTTCGGCGGGTGACTCGAGCGGTAGTGTTCTATGAAAAGAACAATGTGATACAAGAGGATGATTATATTCATCAATCATTTTATAGTCCTTATGATGATACTATGGGCATGAAGGCCCATGTTTTTCCTCGTTATGTACTTTTTCATTATGTATTTGAAAATTTTGTTTTCTATCACTTATATATATAAACGAGTTTTGCGGATACCTATGTTTGTAATTTTTTTTTATGTGATGTATTTATACATATTATTTGTGTTGGACACACCGATCACACTGAGAGGGGGGGTGAATCAGTGTAGGGATATTTTTCACTTCCTTTCACAAAACTTCTTAGTTAGCAATCATAATTTACTCAACACTTATTATTGCCAATTTATAACCAGTTGTATGTAAACATATATCAACACCATAGATCATAAATAATCCATCACCACAAGGAACAAAAAGAACACAATATGTATGTACAATTTTATTTTTATTATGGACTACAATCCTTGGGGTTTTATCAGCAACAACTGAATCGAGTATCAACTCCACAAGAGCACCATATCTACAATGCAAGACTCAACTTACACAACTCAACACCAACTGAGAAGAGGATTCAATCCTCAACAGATAACAATCTGTCAACAGGTACATGACCTCTCAGTAATGAAGAAAGCATATGTACGTGCCCTACCAATAATGCAACTCACGTATGTATGTGGTCTATCTTACAACAACTTGCGGATGCCTCCTAGAAAACTAGGGTTTTATGTCCCCTTGAAAACTCAAATCTTCTACAGCCTCTGTCACATCCACTTCTTCCTTTCACTATCCAATCTGTACCATAACCAATCACAACACATATGTGTTGTCCAACAACTTACTCATGCTCCTCAACCATACAATATGAATGTTACTTAATCATGTATAAGTAACCAGTATACTATGGAAACCATATTAGTACTGAAACATAAGAGTGTTGCTCACTTAGTCAATCAACCAACATAAACCATATAACAACAACCATGCCAATAATTCCTTAAGCAGTCACCATACCATAAGAAAAATTATCCATCAAAACAATCATGTAACCATACCAGAACTTCTATGGAAGATCTGAGCCCATGGGATGAAAATATGGAACTTGCTTCAGACTTTAGGAACCTGGCACCAGATCTCACTCAATTCTTCATGAATTTCTCCAATTGTACATGCTTTGACCTCCTTCATCCTTCGTGTGTACGTGGTGTAATTTCCCCAAGGCCGAGCCCTATTGTAAATCTTGTTTATGGAATGAATTTTAAATATGTTTTATAGGCTGGTGAGCCGAGTTTATATAAGCTAGTGGGCTTATGTGATTGTTAGGACAGAGAGCCTAAGTGTTGAAGGTGAAGAGCCTGATTTTGTACCTATATTTATGCAGAACAGTAATAAAATATAAACACCATCGTGTGTAGAATGACCATGATGAATGAGTGATGGGGGACTAAGCTTCCACAGAGTGGGCAAGGGATTAGGGGCTGGAAGGTGGGAAAAGGGACTAAGTGTTGAGCTTAGGGGCTTAGGTACTTGGGAATAATATTTTAATATTATTCCAAAAGACATGTGAATAATATGTCTTATCCTAAGTTCTTTTGGAAGGACAAACAACTTCTGAATGGAAGGAACACATGCTGAAGCAAAGCATGCAGTTGCATGGGTGAAAAGTGTCAACCCAGGCACATGCAAATAAAAGGGCTGAGATGATCCTTGTTGGGGGTTCCTCCTCCATTCTACCTGACCATCTGAGCATGAACCCTTTCAACCTCTGCAAGAGATACCCTCGTGCACTCTGAAACAAAAAGGCCAGTGTCTATATTTTCTTGGGAAATGTTGGTATGCCCCTTCGGTTGTGAACTGTTAAGTCTGAGTCGACCCTGCATGGAAAACTCATCACGCATCCCTATGAACCAGCGAGTGAGTCTATCCCATGTTGTCGGATTGAGAAAATGGAAGTGTCCCATCCATGCTAAACCTGGTTATGCTATTGCACCTGTCTGTTTCTACCCGGGGGTGTTCATGTCTGAATTCCTGTTGACTGTGGTGGACGTGTAGTGTAGACCCTATGTGGCTCATTGGCCAGTCTTACAGTGCTCTCTCCAAGTGGGAGAGGTGGCTGAAGTTGGAAGAACAGGTTGCTTGACCTGTGAGTGACTCTCTCCAGGGGAGAGAGTGTACTGAGGAAGGAGAGAGCTCCTGGAAGGAACCCTGTAGCTGCCGCAGAGCTTGGAGAATTCTGGTCCGGCTTGTTGCTGAAACCTAAGGCAAGGGAGGTTAGCAGTCGAAGGATTGTCTAGGTGACATAGAAGGTGTATACTCCTGGGGTGGAATAGGCATGTGGGGAAGGAGAGTCTGTGGGCGGTGAGTATGAGTGGTTCCTGGGAGAGAATTCCTTCCTTGTGCCCATGTGTTTTCCCTGTAACCTCAGCCTAGCCTACAATTCCTTGCCTTGGGGTGGAGCTTAGTCCCAGCTTGAGGGTGACCTACTGCTGAGCTTGATGAGCAGTGTGGTCTAAGGTTGGGAGGTTCATGGAAGGCCTGCACTTGGTTGGTGGAATAACCATCATTTTCAAATATAAGTACCAGATGATGTTTCAATTGTGTTACTGCATGTATGTGTATTTATAATTATCATGTACTTTGTTGTGCATATGAATTAGTGTTAAAGCCATTGATTATTTATAATAATAGTAATTCTTATGCTCACTCTGAGTTTAAATGTGTTTAAACTTTAACCTGTTTTAAATGCATGTCATATATATATATATATATATATATATATATATATATATATAATTAAGCTTGAGATTGTTATTCCGTGAAGTAGCACCTACCCGGCTGATGGAAAGGGGGCATTACAGTATGGTATTAAAGAATTATATCTCAGAAAGAAAGATGTGTTATAGTATGGTATCAAAGCCAAGGTTTCGACATTGAGCCTAGATGGACCAGTTGAGTGATCTTTGGACTGAGGGTTTGGGGAGAAATTGTGTCTGGAGGACCAATTTCAGACCTTTGAATGCTCTTGAGTGTCAAGGAGTTACTTGACCGTGTTACCAAGCTCAGGAGGTGTAGCGGTGTTATGAAACTGAATCTGATGTACCACGTTCCAGTGGGAAAAAATAAAAGTGAGCATGGTGGGACCTGATGATGTCACCATAGATAACTTGGACCCTCCTGAGGGTGCCACTCGCCACTATAGATGTGGAGACAATTATGCGATGTGGGCCCGAAGGGTAAAGTAAATCAGGATTTTGAGATTCACAAAGGAGGACCACGAGGGCTCAAAACTCCAACTCACAAGTTGTGAGAGGTTCTAGCACTTATCCCTAGCCTACGGTTATATGTAGCAGGCACTAGTGAGGAGGGGGCCATACCCGTATCGCATCTCGGGTATTGGGGTTTGGAGGAGAAGGAGTCGAGGGTCTTCGACTTGCGAACTCGCGAGAACACGGCGTTGTGAAAGGTGCCTTTGGTTATGAGGGTAGGGAGGAAGAGGGAGCTATCACCCAAAAGTGAGTATGAGAGTCTCGTGGACTGAGACCCTGAAACCAGAAGTCCCAAAATTTGCAGAGCCAAACAGAGCTCAGAAAACTTAATGGAATCGAAATGTTTTTCTTGTTCATGTTGGTTTATGAGTGTTGTAAGTTTCTTGAAGGTTTAAGGGCCTGAAAAACTTCGGTTGATTTCACATTGTGTGTGAAGATTTCAACGAGTGTCAGGTCAACCGTGAATATATGCCGAGTATAGAAATGGAAAAGGTATAGATTGCCTCCGAAATAGAGGACGAAAGGGTAGGAAGGGATGTCAACTTGGGAGTCGAAGGATCAAACTCTAATGGGAACAAAAAAGAGATGGATAAGGAAGGAAATATGATGAAACTCATTGAAATATTGCATAAAGATGCCCAGGCTCACTGAGCTAATAATCGAAAGTTCATGAGGGTCAGGGATCAGCAGGGCGAATTCAACTTAAAAATGTTGAAGAACCTAGAAAGAATAGAAAGGAAGTTGGAGAAGAGGAGTGGCTCAAGGAAGACAGAGAGTCACAGGACCCATGAGAAAAGAAGAAGATCGAGGAGTGGTAGTAGACATCATCATTTCTCTCCAAAGCATTCCAGCAGGGAAGCGCACAATAGTTCAAGCTCATCCCCTACTAGAAATCGCCGAACATCTGGAAGGGATGAATTGAAAGGAGAGATGAACAAGATCAAGCCTCCAACACTCGATGGAGAACATAAGAAGGAGGAAGATGTCGAAACATGGTTTCTAGGCATGAGGAAATATTTCCAACTGCATAATTACTCCCCTCATGCAGAAGGAAGAATTGCGATGTATCAACTAAAAGGAAAAGCATCCATGTGGTGGGATCAGTTTGTGCAAGTGCAACACATCAGAGAGAAAGATATCACTTGGAAGGAGTTCAAGATGTATTTCAAGAAGAAATACCTGACCAAAAGGTACTATGACAACAAGATGAAGGAGTTCTTTGAACTCAAGTTGAGCAGCATGACCATCGATAAATACGAACGAAGGTTTTTGGAACTACTGAAGTATGTTTCATTCATCAAAGATGAGGCTATCAAGATTTAGAGATATTTGAGTGGATTTCCACCTTCTACTAGTGACATGATTCAGTATGATGATCCTAAGACTATGGAAGAAACAATAAGAAGGGAAAAATGCTTATATGAACAACAAAGAGAAAGGCCTACTTTTCGGAAGGCTTGGGATGATCAGAAGAAGTTCAGGAAAGAGAAAAGGCAAAAGGGAAACAAGCCTCCCTTTTTCAGAAACAGTCCTCAGGGACAACCATATTTTAGAGAGCCCAGGAAGGTTAAAGTGGGTGAGCAAATGCCCAGACCGCCACCTATGGAGTTTTGGGGTTGTAAAGGGAACCATAGGTACAGGGACTGCCCCCACAGAAAACATAAATCAAGAATCGTCCACAATGTTTAGCAAGATGAAATAGTGGAGGATATGGGTAGTAGGATTCCAAAGATCTATGCAGCCCTAGACAACAAGCAAGTAGAATTTCAATCGCACATGATTGAAGTGGAAGGTATGATCAACAACCGACCATTTATTATTTTAATTGATTCCAGGGCTAGCCATAGTTATGTAGATCCTAGGGTGGTGGAAATTTTGCATTTATCAAGAAGCAAACATGAAAGGTATTGGTTAGTGTAGTTGGCTACAGGAACGAAGAGGAAGGTCACTGAATTGGTTAAATCCTATTCGATAGACATGAATGGATTGAGCACGAAGGCTGAATTGAATGTTCTGCCTTTAGGCTCTTATGACTGCTTAATTGGGATGGACTGGTTGGACCAACACCATGCCCTCCTAGACTTTCATAACAAGAGGTTTACATGCCTGGATGAGGAGGGACATCAGAAAACAGTCCAAGGAATTCCCAGAGTTGTGGCTGTTAGAGAAATCTCAGCCATGCAGTTGAAGAAGTGTTACAAGAAAGGTTGTCAATTATTTGCAGCTCGTGTGGAGGAAGCATCCAGAGATGAAGTCTCAAGAATTGGAGACCATGAGGTACTCATAGAATTCAAGTATCTATTTCAGGAGGTACCTGGACTACCTCCGAAGAGAGACATCGATTTTTCTATAAATTTGATGCCTGGAGCAACTCCGGTGTCGAAAGCTCCCTATAGAATGAGTACGCCAGAGATGAAAGAGTTGCAATTGTAGCTCGAAGAGATTCTAAAGAAGGGTTACATTCACCCCAATGTGTCACCTTGGGGTTCCCCAGTTTTGTTCATGAAGAAGAAGGATGGGATGTTGAGGTTGTGCATTGATTTTCGACAGTTGAACAAGGTAACTGTCAAGAACAAGTATCCTCTGCCGAGGATCAATGATCTTTTCGATCAATTGAAGGGTGAAAAAATATTTTCAGATATATATCTCAGATTAGGATATCACCAGGTAAGAATAAAGGATGAGGATATCAGGAATATTGCCTTTAGAACAAGGTACGGTCATTACAAGTTCACAGTGGTGCCGTTTGGACTCTCAAACGCACCTATTGTTTTTATGTGCTTAATGAATGGTGTATTCATGAACTATTTAGACAAGTTTGTCATAGTCTTCCTGGATGACATCTTGGTGTATTCCAAGTCAGAGGAAGAGCCTAAACAACACCTGAGGATGGTGTTGCAAGTGTTGAGAGAACACCAGTTGTATGCCAAATTGAGCAAATGCTCATTTTATCAAAGACAGATCCATTACTTGGGACATATTATTTCAGAAGAAGGGATCGTTGTGGATCCTGAGAAGGTTGAGGCCATATGAGAATGGTTATCACAAAGGAATGTGATAGAAGTTAGATCCTCTATGGGTCTAGCGGGCTATTATAGAAGGATTATCATAGGGTTCTCAAAGATAGCTCACCCTATCACTTCCTTGCAAAGGAAGGAGAAAAAGTTTCAGTGGACTAAAGAGTGTGAAGAGAGTTTCCAACAATTGAAGTAGTTGTTAACCAATGCTCCAATCCTAAGAATTGAAAATCTAAATATGGATTTCATGGTGTGCACAGATGCATGTAAGGAAGGGTTGGGATGAGTTCTTAGCCAAGATGGATTTGTAATCTTTTATGAGTCCAGGAAATTGAAAGAGCATGAAAATAATTATGCCACTCATGATTTGGAGCTGGTAGAAATTGTCCACGCTCTGAGGAAATGGAGACATTACCTAATGGGAAGAATATTTAAATTGAGAACAGACCACCATGGTCTGAAATATTTGTTTGAGCAGCCAACCTTAAATGCTAGACGAAGCAGGTGGTTGGAGTTTCTGTGTGAATATGACTTTGATATCAAGCATATCAAAGGGAAGGAAAATAAGGTGGTTGATGCACTCAGCAGAAAGGTGCATGAATTGCATGCTACAACCATTAGCATGTATAGGATGGATATTAAGGATAGAATTTTGGAAGCTGCAAATGTCAATTTGCAGTACAGAGATTTGGTAGAAAAGCTACAATAGAGTGAAAGGCCACATAAAAGGGAAAGTTTTTTTTTGACAGAAACGGTTAGAGGGATTTTGTATTAATAACAGTGGACATGCCACTGGGTTCGTTACATTGGTAAAGATTTCCTTGAAACTATAAAACTACTGCCTATAAATCCTAACTCAGTACATAATCATGGAAACAAAACTATTTCAGCGAGCCTGAACGACTTCACGTTATTATATCATTTCTTGCCTGGGAGTTTTTTTTTTTTTTGACACTGTTTTCCATTCAGTGCTTTGGTCCATAGCTTGACTTTCCATCGGGCCTAGAGGGTCTTCCTTGTCCGCTATGTCTGCCCAGCATGAGGTCTGGGGTTATTGGGTGGGCGACTTGGGAATGGCTTCTACCTGAGCTTTCCCCTTAGCAGGGGGTTTGATTTCTACTTTAGCTTCTGCTTCTTTTGTTGCTTCCCGGGCCTTTCTTTCGGAGCGCAATTTTGCTGGTGCTTCTGTCCACCAGGTGGGTCTTTGGATTTTGGACGACCTTTTTTTCCCAGTTGATTTTCCAAAGCTATGGGCTAAGTGTCCCATTTCAAAGCAGGTCCTACACCTGAAGTTGAGATTCTCATAGTCAAGGACTTGGGTCCTTGAGTAGTCCTTGCCTTGAAGAATTATTTCCTCCGGGAAACCTTTGGAGAAGTCCATTTCAACACATATTCGAGCGAAGGTGGAGCGGGCTGGCTTGGAGTCTAGACTTCTACAGAGGAACTTGCCGAGGCCATTGCCAATAGATTTAAGCAACTCATCCCCCCAGAAATGTAGGGGCAAGTATGGAAGTCTCACCCAGACTGGAGCTAAAGAGATACAATCTGTGGAAGGGTTGAAGGCAGGGGTCCATAGCTGCATGGACATGCCTGCTCTACCCTAGAACCACGGCCCGAAGTTAAACACCTTATCTCTATCACTTGTAGATTCGAAAACTACCACAAAAAACCCTTTTGCATAGGGGTAGGTAATGACTTCTCCTTCTAAGAGCGGGTACCATTCGGAAGAGATCCAGGAGTGAAGATCCGACAGATTGGGCTAGTATCCATTAAACCTGCAAACTATAGCGTGCCTGCTATAATGGCAAGCATTAGTTAGGGCTTCCTTCATCATTTCAATAGAAACTATCGTAGCTTCTAGAACTGTTGCATGCAGCCCGGATGGGCGACCTTGATGAGAGGTAACCTCTGGAGCCGTTGCATGTAGACTGGAGAGAATACCCTGGCGTGAAGACACCTCTTTAAAGGAGGGGGGCGGAGCTAGTGAGTTTGCTGCTGATGGGGGAGCACTTGCATGAGAGAGCGGCTCGGAAGAGAGAGTCGCGACCAAAGGAAAAATACCAGCAGCCGCACCAGGAGGGGTGTCTCCTTTCTTTGAAGAGATCAAGGGGGCCGCCATTTGGAGCTTGTCGAGCCTGCAGGAGATGCTACAGCTGCGCTGGAGGGTGGGAAGGGAAGGAGGCCACAGGGCCAGTGGCCTGTGGGAGATCCAGGAGCACGGTTTCATGGAGAGCCGAAACTTTTTCAACACCGAATAACAATCTCCACTCCATAGAAAAGGGAAAGTTACACCTTGGAAGCTAATGGATTACTTTTGTATAAAGACAGAGTGTATATACCCAATGTCCAAGAATTAAAACTTGTAATTCTAAAAGAAATGTGTAATGTGACGTATGATGGACACCCTGGATATCAGAAGACTCTAGAAACAGTCAAAAGCCATTATTTTTGGTCGGGTCTGAAGAGGGAGATCACTGAATACATCGCCAGATGTATGGAATGCCAGAAAGTTAAGGCTGAGCATAGGCACCCAGCAAGGTTGCTGTAGCCTTTACCCATTTCGGAATGGAAGTGGGAAGTGGTGACCATGGATTTTATTGTAGGATTGCCCAGAACAAGCAAGCAACATGATTCGATCATGTTAGTGGTGGACAAGCTTACAAAAGATGCCAATTTTATTCCACTGAAAACCACTCACAAGGCAACAGATGTTGCTGATATCTTCTTAAAATAAGTGGCACGCTTGCATGGAATTCCTAAAACGATTGTGTTTGATAGGGACCCGAAATTCACCTCGAATTTCTGGAAAGGATTGTTCAAAGGATTCAGAATGAATCTGAATTTTAGTATAGCATATCATCCCAAGTCTAATGGATAGACATAGAGGGTGAACAGAGTAATAGAGGACATGCTGAGAATGTACGTGATGGACAAACCAACAAGATGGGAAGACTACCTGCATTTGGTAGAATTCGCCTACAATAATGGGTATCATGCATCGTTGAAGATTATCCCATTTGAAGCACTTTATAGAAGAAAGTGCAACACTCCAGTGAGATAGGATAATCCAGCTGACAGATCAGTAGTTGGGCCAGAGTTGCTCAAAGAGATGGAAGACCAAATGATAAGAATTAAACAGAATTTGAAAGCTGCCCAGGACAGGTAGAAAAGTTATGCTGATAAGAATAGAACCCACAGAGAATTCAAAGTGGGTGATCATGTTTTCTTGAAAGTGAAAACTAACAGGAGTTCCCTGAAGCTGGGAAGTTGCGCTAAGTTGGAAGCAAGATATTGTGGGCCTTTTTAAATCCTAGAAAGGATTGGGCCAGTTGCATACATGCTTGCATTACCTGCATCTATGACTGCACATAATGTGTTTCATGTTTCACTACTTAAAAAATATATACCTGATGCTAATCATGTTATCGATTGGAATGTGATTCAGGTGGAACCAGAAGCTGTCCTGCAAGTGCATCCTATGCGCATATTGGACAGGAAAAGAAAACAGATCTAGAATCGATCCATAGAGCTTGTAAAGGTCCAGTGGACCTGGTACGGTCCTGAGGACACGACATGGGTGCATTAAGATGTTATGTGGGCAGAGTACCCACATCTTTTTGAAAATTTTGAAAATCTTGCAGATGCAGTGTAAAGTTGCACTGAGGACAGTGCAGAAATAAGGGGAGAGGGATTGTAATGTCCCCAAGGCTGATCCCTATTGTAAATCTTGTTTATGGAATGAATTGTAAATATGTTTTATAGGCTGGTGAGACGAGTTTATATAAGCTAGTGGGATTATGTGATTGTTAGGCCAGAGAGCCTAAGTGTTGAAGGCCAAGAGCCTGATTTTGTACTTGTATTTATGCGGAACAATAATAAAATATAAACACCGCCGTGTGCAAATTGACCACGATGAATGAGTGATGCGGGACTAAGATTCCATAGAGTGGGCAAGGGATTAGGGGTTGGAAGGTGGTAAAAGGGACTAAGTGTTGAGCCCAGGGGCTTAGGTCCTTGGGAATAATATTTTAATATTATTCCAAAAGACATGTGAATAATATGTCTTATCCTAAGTTATTTTGGAAGGACAAACAACTTTCGAATGGAAGGAACGCATGCTGAAGGAATGCATGTAGTTTCATGGGTGACAAGTGTCAACCCAGGCGCATGCAAATAAAAGGGTTGAGATGAGCCGTGTTGGGGGTTCCTCCTCCATTCTACCTGACCATCTAAGCATGAACCCATCTGACCTCTACAAGAGATACCCTTGTGCACTCTGAAACAAAAAGGCCAGTGTCTATATTTGCTTGGGAAAGGTTGGTACACCCCTTCAGTTGCGAACTGTTAAGTCTAAGTCAACCCTGTGTGGACAACTGTTAAGAACCAAAGACTGAATACAAAAGAACCACAATAGATATACAAGAACAATATGTAAAATCTCCTTTATTACCATCAAACCCTTGAGGTAATCCAACACCATACAATGGATCCTATTATGTAAGAGATCCTCTCCTGTTCACTTGCATCTTCGAGGGGGCATCCTCCTATTGAGCTACCGCTCCAAATACAATATTTCTCTTCATGTCCTATTACATTGCTTGAACCCCATTATATAGTGCTACCATCACCTAAGAACATTCTAGAGGAATAATCTTCTAAAAGTAGAACCTTCTAAGAGGTCCTCTTACATTCATTATATCTAATTACCCATTTATTATATCTAACTACCATAGTGGGCCTTATTTAATAATATAGTGGACCTAGTTCACCTTACATTGAATGACCTCCACTATTATCATTATGGGCCCTCTGGGGGCCCCCACTACCTCTCTAGCTACCTTACATTCCATCCCCCTTATGAAAGCATTGTCCTCAATGCTTGATGTACAACCATATACCAGGGTCCCATGGATAATTGTGGACCATAATGGTGAAGAAGATTGAAGAACTAAGGTCCCATGTAGAAAGGAAAGCCACCATGCTGAAGTAGTCCAACCACCATTGTAAGCCCAAGTCCCATTTCCAAGTGCTCATGTGAAACCCCTGTGGAATATTTTAAAACCTAATAACCAACTCCAAATGATGCTCCAAAGACTGACACCTATCATGTGGATCCAAATAAGAAGATCCATCCACATAGTGGAAAAGGGTCATAGCAGAATCTGAAAGGAATAATACCACTGTAGTATATGCAGGATGGACACTGGTAATAATCATTGGCTCTCTATTTGTCACATTGATGATCTCTACAGAAGGTGGATTAGAGTCATCAAATAAAATATGAAAGTGGTTGTCATCCCAGAAATGAAAACTATCCATATACCAATCATCACAATCGGCCTCAAAATCATACCAAGCATATATTTCTTGATTATATTCATCCCTGAGGCCCTCCATAAGAAATATCTCCTACATTTTATTCAATGAATATTGAATACCACGAAAACTATCATTGAGGTTGTCTGTGAGGCCATGTACAAATGCATCCAATCTATCATCCAATGTGTGAAACAATTGGGCTTTGAATGATTCAAGAATTTATTTCAGTGTTTGAGAGGAAATATCCATCTGAGCACCCTATGAAATCTTCGGTCCTATAGCCATCACGAAAAAACCCAAAAAATAGACCCAATAAGTTTCGGCAGAAAATCGCAGTTTTTTTTGGAAAAACCCTAAAAAACTGTTGAAGTTAAAATGCTCATAAATTCACATCCCAAACTCCGTTTTGGCTGATTTTGTTTTTGAAATTGGGTGAAATTGTGAGAGGAACTTAGATATGTAATTTATTTTGGCAAATTATGCCTCTAGATGCTACAAAAAAAAAAAAATTTCTCGCCGCCGTCCACTGAAAAAATCCTGAAAATTTGCAGATTTTAAAACTTCAATATCTTGACTTCCCGGACTTCGTTTCGGACAATTTTTTTATTTCGACTTGGGTGTTTTTATGAGAGGAACTCAGATATACAACCCTTTTCTGAAAATTTTGCATAGAAATATACTGAAAACTTTGAGAATTTCGCGGCCCTCTTTTTTTTCTTCTCCAAAAAAAAATCTGCAAAAATAAAAAATATTTGCCCACAATGTTTGCCCAAGGAAAGTGCTCTGATACCACTTGTTAAGAACTAAATACTGAATAAAAAATCACCACAACAGATATACAAGAACAATATGCAAAATATCCTTTATTACCATCAAACCCTTGAGGTAGGGAAACACCATACAATGGATCCTATTATGGAAGGGACCCTCTCTTGTTCACTTGCCTCTTCGAGGGGGCATCCTCCTATTGAGATACCGCTCCAAATACAATATTTCTCTTCATGTCCTATTACATTGCTTGAACCCCATTATATAGTGCTACCATCACCTAAGAACATTCTAGAGGAAGAATCTTCTAGAAGTAGAACCTTCTAAGAAGTCCTCTTACATTCATTATATCTAATTACCCATTTATT
>ML778732.1:870807-894633 GCA_009831015.1 Picea engelmannii | reverse complement strand
AATTACCCATTTATTATATCTAACTGCCATAGTGGGCCTTATTTAATAATATAGTGGACCTAGTCCACCTTACATTGAATGACCTCCACTATTATCACTATGGGCCCTCTGGGCCCCCCCACTACCTCTCTAGCTACCTTACAACAACTCGTCACACATCCTTGTGAACCAGAGCGTGAGTCTATCCCGTGCTGTCGGATTGAGAAAATGGAAGTGTCTTGTCCCTTCTAAGCCTAGTTATGTTATTGCACTTGTCTGTTGCTTCCTGGGGGTGTTCGTGTCTGAATGGACATGTAGTGTATACCCTGTGTGGCTCGTTGGCCAGTCGTACAACACTCTCTCCAGGTGAGAGAGGTGGTTGAAGTTGGAAGAAAAGGTTGCTTGACCTGTGAGGGACTCTCTCTAGGTGAGAGAGTGTACTGAGGAAGGAGAGAGCTCCTGGAAGAAACCTTGTAGCTATCGCAGAGCTCAGAGAATTTTGGTCCGGCTTGCTGCTAAAACCCAAGGCAAGGGAGGTTAGAAGCCGTAAGACTATCTAGGTGACAGAGAAGGTGTATACTCCTGGGGTGGAACAGGCATGTGGGGAAGGAGAGTCTGTGGGCAATGAGTATGAGTGGTTCCTAGGAGAGAATTCCTTCCTTGTGCCCATGTGTTTTCCCTGTAACCTCAGCCTAGCCTAGGATTCCTTGCCTTGGGGTGGAGCTTAGTCCCAGCTCGGGGGTGACCTACTGCTGAGCTTGATGAGCAACGCGGTCTAAGGCTGGGAGGTTTGTGGAATGCCTGCACCTAGTTGGTGGAATAACCACCGTTTTCAAAGATAAGTACCAGATGATGTTTCAATTATGTTACTGCATGTCTATGTATTTATAGTTATCATGTACTCTGTTGTGCATATGAATTAATGTTAAATCCATTGATTATTTATAATAAAAGTAATTCTTATGCTCACTCTGAGTTTAAATGTGTTTAACCTATTTTAAATGCATGTCATATATATATATATATATATATATATATATATATATATATATATATATATATATATATACACACACATATATACACACATATATACATATATAATTAATCTTGAGATTTTTATTCCACAAAGTAGCACCTACCCGACTGATGGAAAGGGGGCATTACAGTATGGTATCAGAGTGTTACAACTCAGAAAGAAATATGTGTTACACGTGGTCTGGCTCACTGCAGCTCATGTATGTATGCGCTCTGGCACACTGCATCCTGTGTACTCATTCAAAAACTAGGGTTTTTTAACTTTTGAAACTTTCTTCGTGAAGATATTAGAATTACGGAAACTTAGATGCATCCATGAGTACCTGCAATGAATATTTCACTTAGAATAGATCTTCAATATACTCAAGAAAGATGCTTAAAAAAGAGACCCTTTCTCTCTTATTTATACTCTCCAAGTAGTTTCCTTTAGAAGCATCCACTCGGCCACTTTGTCCACATATCCACTTTATCCACTTAGCCACTTTGTCCACATAGCCACCTTTGTCCAACTTTTTCCACTTAGCCACTTTGTTCACATATCTTCTTGGCCACTTAACCCACTTTCCTTATTTTAGGTTTAACCCACTTATAACAACTTTGCATAATTAGTAGGTTCTCCATTAAGTTTATTATTTAAATAATTATTTTGCATCCTCTTTGACTTCATCATGTCACTTTATTATTTAAATGATTTCTTCTTTGTAAACTCTTTGACTATCTTGAATTTTTGGTGTTTCTAGACAACACATGAGGGTCCTCCAACTTCACAAGGCCATAACTCTCAAACTGTGAGGAGTTATGTGATGTCCCACATACCACCATAAATGGAATTACAAGCACTATCCATCTAGGATATTTTCACTGACAAATTCATTGATATTTATCTCATTATTCCATAATTAAGATTGGGTTCTCTAACCATACTTCTAGGATAACTCAACCAAAAAGTGTCTTCCCATGAGGGATTTCACCATAAGGGGACCACTTTGGATTTCATCCATTTGTACTTACTAGAAACCATGACAAGAAAATAATGAGTCATCTTTACATCAATCCAACTAGAATAACCCATGAAAACACATCACTATGACATTGTCGCTTTGCCATTGATTCCATGCGTGACCACATGATCCAACGATCAATACATTAATGCATCAATGCATGTATGCCTCATATATCAATGACAACACATTGATCCGTATTCATCTATGCATGACATCATCTATGCATCATATATCAATGAATTCACTTGACATCAATCCATTGACAACAATGAAAATACATACTACATCAATATAGTATGACAAGACATTGTTCCTTTGACATCAATGAAAACATGTTCCAACAATATCCCCCTTTGGCATTGATGGAAATACCAACATTGATGTCAAAACCAATCATTGATGGCAACATGTAGACATGGCGTTGCTCTTCATCAATATTCATCTCAATCACATCAATGTGACTATCTCTCCCCCTTTGACATCAATGACAAAGGGTATTTCTCTCCTTGGGGTTGTTCCCCTTTCTTGAACTCTCCTTGGGGATTCTCCCCCTGCTTGAACTCTCCTTGGGGATGCTCCCCCTGCTTGAACTCTCCTTGGGGATGCTCCCCTTGCCCGAAATATCCTTGGGGATGCTCCCCTTTCCTGCATGCCTTGATCTTCCTCTGAATAATCTCTCCCCTTTTGAACAAGGGATATCACTCTAATGTAATGCTGAAGACATATCCCTCATGCTCCCCTTGTGACCATCGCTCCCCTTGGAACCATGTCTTTGTGTTGTTTCTCCAAGTATTTACCTTTACATATGAAATAATCATGGCAATAATAATGACTCCCCATATGGGTATGTCTCCCCCTATATTCTCTACAATATGAAAAATATGCTACCACTACAATATGCTTCTACTGCAAATGCTATTTCTCAACCAAAACATAGATCAACTGCTTAAAGAATGATCCGCTCTTCATATGAATATCCTTGGACCTGTCCATTCATCAAACTTGTGCCATACCATACATCATGAAGAAACAAGGAATAGAGGATCATGAACAAAACATCAACCAATTACATCATGTGCCACACAGTGTGCCACCCATGCACAAAACCCATGTACATCAACCATGTACATCAATACCATACAATATACCATAAGATATCATCAATGGAGTGTATCAACCATATGATTCTACCAACATGCCAACCATGTGCCTTAAACAAGTGTCATATCACTTATGATATGTCTCTACCATGAACCAAGTGCCACAATCATGTATCTCAACCATCAAGAATCATAACAAGTGTCTCAAATATATCATCCCATACATCATGTACCAAAACAAGTGCATCAACCATGCACCAAACCTCAACAAGATGAACTACAATCAAGATGTGATCTCATACATGTTTTCCATATCAACCATAAACCATGTGCCAAGCATACTTCTAGCAGGTGCCTCTAACAATGTACCAAAAGTGTACCAAACATGCATCAACTATAGATAAATATATGACTCATCAATGATGATCAACATAACCACCTCATCAACTCATCAACTACATGTCCCAATATGTAGTTCAACCACATGCCAAATGCATGCACTAAGATATCCAAAAAATATTCCTCTAACAATACATCATAAGATATATTAATGGAACTCAAATATATACCAGCCATTTACCCCAACAGATCTACCTTAACCACCATTCACTACAACAAATACTAACCATCCAAAAATACATGTACTAGAAGTGTGCCTCAATATATAAATGAAATTTCTATCTAGCATCATCATGATATATCTCATAACAAAAGTGCCATAACTTCACTGTCACAACCAACATTGTTCCTCAACAAAAAAAGCCTCAATACATACTCTAGAGTTAGTACAATGCATCAAGGATATAATTTCAACACTCAACCATATGTCATCACCATACATACATCAATTATTTATGCCAACATGTAATCATGAAAACCTGCAAAAAACCATGGCATACCCTACACCAAACCATGTCAGACCTTGTAACACAGAGTTATACCATCACACCAAGATGCAACTCATTTGCATAGCCTAATTTACAAGGCTTTTACCACATGTACGCGTCCTGCTATATAGACAGCTCACGTATGTACGCAACCTATTTATAGGTCATCTCGCATATGTGCATGATTGTTATCAATGTAACCTGCATATTCTTCAGAAGAAGTAAATCTTGAGCTTGTCTTAGGGATGCCATTTTGTTTTGATTGTTCAGTCTTCTTCACCCACTTCTAAAGGTGTCCCAGCTTCTTATAACTTGATCTTTGAGCTTGCATATTTCCAACATTGTCTTCCTTTCTAGCCTCATGTGTTCTTCTAGTCATACTATATGAAACACTCCTCATGGATTGTCTTCTTGTGTTCCAGAAATCCTGGGATTTGTGACCAAATCCACTACAGTTGTAGCATCTCATGGTGTGAAAATGAGCAACAATGTGTCCTACTTGATTACATATCCAACACCTTAAGGTGTTATGAAACCTTTCATTATCTCTCCTTGAATAATATTTGCATTCCAAAGCTTTGTGACATATTTATTACATGAGTAACAATGACCATGAAAAAAAATTTCATAGCTTTGCTTTGGTGTCCATCTTGAAGGTGTCTCTCTTATGTTTTTCTTTGAGGTGTAAAGATGGCTTCTTGATGTCTTCCTTGCTTTGCTATTTTGAAAGTTTCCTTGCCTTGTGTAGATGGTTGAATTGCAACATTATTTCCATCTTTTGAGAATGCGGGACTTACCTCAAGCTTCTTTGAGGTGCTTGCTTCAAAATGTGTAGCTTCTTTGTTGTATCCAAGACCTGATTTATCATTTGGTGATCTTTGACTATCCAATATTTCATTCAGTATTGTTGAACTATTCAAGACTTTGTTCGACTTGTCTACTTTATTTCTAAGATAAACAACTTCAACTTCCAACCTATGACATGACTCTTCCTTTCCATTTACTTTATTATTTAATAGTTCCTCTACCCTTTTTGCTTCTTCAATTTGGGTCTTGATATGGATATTAAATTCAATACTTTTTTCTAATCTCATCATCTGCCTTCTTATTTCCTTATATTTCATTCTTTAGTTTTTTGATCTCTTCTTCCTTTTTTTCTAATTGAGTCCTTTTACTTTCTTCTTATTCTTTGAGCATTTCCTTTAGTTTAAAAATATTCTTTTGATTCTTTTCAAGAAACCTTTTAGTGTTCTCAGAAAGGTAGCTATAGTCTATAAAACTATGGTCATAGTTGTATTGATATAGACCCCAATCAAATTTCTTTTTAAGCTTTGAAATTTCTTCTTCTACTTCATCCATGGGATAACTGTCATCTGTATCTACACAAATTATTTCTAGATTTTCTTCTTCACTTGTAGATAAACATTAAACATCATCACACTTATAATTATTGCAATCAGGACATTATTTACCTTTAGAGTTGTTTTTAGTGTCTTCCTTTTTGCCTTGGTATGTCTTCTCTAACTTTAGCCATATATCCTTGGTGGAAGTGCATTGTCCCATTCTTTCCTTGATAGAACTTGAGAGTCCATTGAGAATGGTCTTGAGAGCTAATGCATCATTCTTCTTTTCTTCCTTTTGAGCAAAAAGCTTTGACTTATTCTTTGAGGGAACTAATCCACCAATAGTTTCTTTCCAAACACCTGCTCCTTTTTTCCTTCAAATACTCTTTTATTTCTATTCTCCATGATAAATAATTTTTCTCATCAAGAATTGGAACTTCATCATCCATTTGTGTGTCAATGGATATCCTCCAAGCTTGTTAAGGCTTTATAGTGAAGGCCTCACTTTGATACAAATTGTTGGACACATTGATCACACTGAGAGGGGGGGGGGTGAATCAGTGTAGGGATGTTTTTCACTTCTTTTCACAAAATTTCTTAGTTGGGAATCACAATTTACTCAACACTTATTACTTTCAATTTATAACCAGTTGTATGGAAACATATATCAGCAACAGAGATCATCAATAATCCATCACCACAAGGAACACAAAGAACACAAGATCTTCACCATAACTCTCAAACCACGATTCACCAGATCTTCACACATTCAGATGCTCTCGTACAAAGGAAGGTCCACTCTATAGATATTCTTTCCCATTTCCTCACACAAGAGAATCATCTAGAGTTTATCATCAACTCTATTTCTCAGAGGAGGCTAATACATCATATTCATTTATGTTCACATGACGATGCACCCAACACTTTGGGATTTCATACATTCACCTTGTGCTCAACCACATGCACATCTAACTCAATAGATCTCCTTTCCCATTAGATAATCATCCAGATTTCTTCTCAACTCTATGAATGGAGGAGGTCATCTATACATTCCAACTCAGTCTCAGGTAGGAACCACGTACCCTTCTTAGGGTCTTTCTCTCAGGTTTGTAAGTTGGAGAAAGACTCACATAGCTGCAATGATCCACATCTCACAGGTTTGTAATATGGATAATGTCTCACATAGCTGCAATCATCAACACTCCCTCTTATCTAGGGAGGCATTCTTCATCATGCCAAGTCTCATACAAATGTACTCTGAATTTTGTCTTGGCTAGAGTCCTCAATACTCCCTCTTAACTAAGAATGGATTCTTCACCAAATTAGTTTGGTGAAGATGTTTTCAATATAATCATGTGTAGGAAGGTACTACATGTGTACATTTTTTCTCTGCATCATATCTCTCATATAAGTATATTTCATTTCATCATGTTTTGCTCCATCATGAAACACTGGGTTCTCAAGGAGCTTGATACATGACTCTTGGTTATCATCATAGGATCCATCTCATGGTCAAGTAAATATGCCAAAATCTTGTGAAGCCACATTTCTTCACACACTCGATGCTATATACTCTGCCTCCAAGGACACCGAGTTTTGTTTCCTATTGTATCAGGAAACCATGGCAACCTTCACGGTAGAACAACAACCAGATGTGCTCTTCCGGTCCACTGTACTTTCTTCTCAATCTAAATCGATATATCCTGCAAAATCAAGTTCAGGTTCACTCCAATGATGATATCTTGTGGTATATTGTATGGTATTGATGTACATGGTTGATGTATATGGGTTTTGTGCATGGTTGGAACACAATATAGCACAGGATTTACTTGGTTGATGTTTTGTTCATGATTCTCTATTCATTGTTGACATATATTTTTCTTCATGATGTATGGTATGGAAAGATTTTGATGCATGGACAGTTCCAAGGATTGTCTTAGGAAGAGTGGATCATTCTTGAATAAGTTGATCTATGTTCCGGTTGAGCAGTAGCATTTGTAGCAGAAGCATATTACAGTGGTAGCATATTGTTCATACTATAGAGAAGATAGGGGGAGACATGTTGATGATTGCAACTATGTGAGACATTCTCCAATCTACAAACCTGTGAGATGTGGATCATTGTAGCTATGTGAGTCTTTCTCTAACTTACAAACCTAAGAGAAATACCCTAAGAAGGGTACCTGGTTCCTACCTGAGAATGAGATAGAACGTAGAGATGATCTCCTCCATTCAGAGAGTTGAGAAGCCAGATGATTATCCAGTGGGAAAGGTGATATGTTGAGTTAGACATGCATGTGTATAAGCACAAGGTGAACATGTGAAATACCAAAGTGTTGGGTGCATCGTCATGTGAACATAAATGAATATGATGTACTAGCCTCCTCTAAGAAGTATAGTTGAAGAGAAACTCCAGATTATTCTCTTGCGTCAGACAGTGGGAAAGAATATCTGTAGAGTGGACATGCCTGTGGATGAGCACAGGTGAATGTGTGAAGATATAGTTCTTATGTGTAATGCAGTGAGCCAGAGATATGGACATATCTATGGATGTTCCCCTAGTGGATGAATACTAGTGGGTGTATCAGATCCTTTTCTATATTGTACAAGAGTCAAACCTTCCTCTAACCCTAATTGTAATGTAAAGGGTACAGGTCAGCCCCACCTTAATGTGATTGTTAATTAATGTAAAAGATAATTAATATGGTTAATATTAATTATATTATAAGTTAGTGAGGTCAGCCCTATTGTGGAAATAAACACTTATGTTGACAGGTTCCGGTTAGTATAAGTAAAGGTAAATTCCCCATTGAGGAAACATATCTCTCACATGAGTTTGGAAATTTCAGAAAGTATATCTCCTTGGGAAAAGTGTGCAGCTCTCTTGGGTGATATTATTCTAGGGTTTGAGCACCATATTGTGTGCTAGTAATTATTGGTGGTGAAGGTATTTCTTTTGAATAATATAACAAAGGATTGGCTAGTTTTTCTTCCCTTGTTGAGAAGGGTTTCCCGGGATACTTCTTGTGTTCTTGTGCATGGTGTTTCTTCTTGTGATCTTAGTTGTTGCAACATTATTGTTTATGGTTAAGTGAAATGCTAAAATAGAATGAAATTCATGCTTAACCTAGATTATGAAAAGTCAACATGGTATCAGAGAATAGTTATTGAAGAACCCATTGCACAAACAACTTTCAACCATCCTCTCTCTCTCTTTTGCATAAACCATATGACCCTCCCAGGGTTCCAAGAAAATTCGTATGAAATGCTCTTCTGGAGGTTTTCATTACTTTGCACTTAGACATTGGGTATAAAAAGGGCATAGGAGTGTATGAACTCCTTCAGTGCACCTCCAACAAGCTTCAGATCAAAATTCCAATCATTTTGAAATTTTGACCCTAGGGTTTCGCCAATTTTTGCAGAAATTTCAGTATTAGGGTTTCTGCAACTCATTGAAGGAGATCTTCAACTCATCAGTGTTATCTCATATTTCAAAGGATTATTGTTGGTATTCATAATTCCAAAAAACCTAAAAGTGTTATCCTAGCCTAACCGTTAGGTTTTCTAGCCCAGTTTACAAATGGTTATGAAGAATCTAAAATTATGATGAACAAAACTATGATGGAAGATAAGCTTGATGGATCAAGAAACTTCAAAGGGATATTTATTGTGGGTAATACAAAAAGGTGTCACCGTTACATACCTCCTTCATGAATATGTCAATATGACAAAGATCAATCAAGAGCCATTGGAGAAATCATATCATCACCCCCAGGTATGCACTTGTATATATATTATTTGTATTTTTGTCACGAGGGAAATTGCAGGAGGAAAGAACCTTTTTTCAAATTCATGGATCCAGAGGGATATCATTGCATTCAGCAGAACAACACACTCAAAGTGAAGACTCCAGGTTTGATTGTTGACATCGTCATTCCTCTAAGCTATACTTATAAAGTTTTCTACATTACAAGTAGGTGTTGTAGTTGTGACAACAATCCTTAAATTGTTTTAATTCTAGATATGCACTCATTATTCTCCTTTAGGAGATATTCTTGTTCCGGTTTCTCTTGTTTTCTTATTCCAGATAGGTTAACACTAAAGGAATATGTTTATCCTTTAGAGGGAGCCACTTTATTCAGAGGGAGACAAGCATTATTCTAGTTGATCCAGTTGTTCCAGTTGATATGTTCAGAGATATTGTAGTAGGGAAGAAAATTCCTACCTAGAATCACTCTACAAGAGGCAGAGAAACATACAAGCCTCTCAAGGCACATCTTGAGAAAGAAAAATATATTTTTGAGCTATCCTTCAGTCATGAGCCACCTTATTAATGTTGAGCCTCCTTGTCTTAGAGAAACAATAGGAGAACAAGTATGGAAAGATGCCATAACAGAAGAATATCAATATATCTTAAAGAATGATGTATAAGATATTATTTAGTGACCATTAGAGAAGTTTGTAGTAAATTCCAAGTGGATCTATAAGACCAAGAATGCAACTGATGGAAGTGTCCATAAATACAAAGTGAGATCTATAGCCAGAGATTTCTCACAAACAGAGGGAGTTTTCTATGATGAGACACTTGATCCAGTAAAACTGATACACTTCCATCCGTACTACCATCCATGAATTGGAAAATATATCACATAGATAGATTCTTGATGAGCGTGGATTTCAGCAAGAGTGTTGTTGATCCAAACCTATATTATTATAGTGTTGGTGATGAGAGATTGATTTTTATGACTTATTCATAAAGCCTTTTTGTTGGATACAAGAAATACTTGACTTCTGAATTCGATATGAAGAATCTGAGTATGATGCACTACTTCTTGGGATAAGAAGTATGACAGAGGACTAAAGATATTTTCCTGAGTCAAGGAAAATATTCAATGAAAATATTAAATAAGCTCAATATGACAGAATGAAAAATCCACCTTGATGGATTTAAAGAAAAAGATTGATGATGATTCAGACGAGACTGATCCACAACTAATTAGATCATTGATGTATCCGGTTAACACCAGACTTGATTCATGCCATGCAGTGAATGTTCTTAGTCATTTCACGAGTCAATCAAGACAAAATCACTAGAAAACAACAAAACATGTATTGAGATATATACGAGACATAGTTGGATATGGCCTGAAATATGCCTCTAGTGGGAACTTGATTTTGCAAGATATCTTAATTTGGATTGAGCAGAAATTATAGTGGACCGGAAGAACACATCTGGTTGTAGTTCTACTGTGAAGGTTGCCATGGTTTCTTGATACAGAAGGAAACAAAACTCTATGACCTTGGAGTCAGAGTATATAGCATTGAGTGTGAGAAGCAATGTGGCTTCACAAGCTTCTGACATATTTACTTGACCATGATATGGATCCTATGATGGTAACCAAGAGTCGTGTATCAAGCTCCTTTAGAACCTAGTGTTTCCTGATGGATCGAAACACGATGAAATGAAATATCCTTATATTAGAGATATGATGCAAAGGAAAATTGTACACATGTAGTACCTTCCTACACATGATCATATTGAAAACATCTTCACCAAACTAACTTGGTGAAGAATCCCTTCTTAGTTAAGAGGGAGTATTGATGACTCAAGCCAAGACAAAATTTAGAGTACATATGTGTTAGACTTGGCATGATGAAGAATGCCTCCCTAGATAAGAGGGAGTGTTGATGATTGTAGCTATGTGAGACATTATTCATCTTACAAACTTGTGAGATGTGGATCATTGCAGCTATGTGAGTCTTTCTCCAGCTTACAAACCTGAGAGAAAGACCCTAAGAAGGGTACGTGGTTCCTACCTGAGATGGAGTTGGAATGTAGAGATAACCTCCTCCATTCATAGAGTTGATAATAAATCTATATGATTATCCAGTGGGAAAGGCGATCTATTGAGTTAGACGTGCCTGTGGCTAAGCACAAGGTGAATGTATGAAATCCCAAAATGTTGGGTGCATCATCATGTGAATAGAAATGAAGATCATGTATTAGCCATATATCCTTGGTGGAAGTGATCTTCACACGTTCACCTGTTCTCTTCCAAAGGCACGTCCACTCTACAGATATTCTTTCCCATTGCCTTACACAGGAGAATCATCTAGAGTTTATCGTCAACTTTGTTTATCAGAGGAGGCTAATACATCATCTTCATTTTCGTTCACATGACGATGCACCCAACACTTTGGGATTTCATACGTTCACCTTGTGCTCAACCACAAGCACATCTAACTCAATAGATCGCCTTTCCCACTAGATAATTATCTAGAGTTCTTCTCAACTCTATGAATGGAGGAGGTCATCTCTACATTCCAACTTTGTCTCAGGTAGGAACCACGTACCCTTCTTAGGGTCTTTCTCTCAGGTTTCTAAGCTGTAGAAAGACTCACATAGTTGCAATGATCCACATCTCAAAGATTTGTAATATGGATAATGTCTCACATAGATGCAATCATCAACACTCCCTCTTATCTAGGGAGGCATTCTTCATCATGCCAAGTCTCACACGGATGTACTCTGAATTTTGTCTTGGTTGGAGTCGTCAATACTCCCTCTTAACTAGGAAGGGATTCTTCAACAAATTAGTTTGGGGAAGATGTTTGCAATATGCTCATATGTAGGAAGGTACTACATGTGTACAATTTTCCTCTGCATCATATCTATGATATAAGGATATTTCATTTCATCATGTTTTCATCCATCAAGAAACATCGGGTTCTCAAGGAGCTTGATACACGGCTCTTGGTTATCATCATAGGATCCATCTCATGGTCAAGTAAATATGTCAGAAGCTTGTGAAGACACATTGCTTCGCACACTCGATGCTATATACTCTGACTCCAAGGTCACAGAGTTTTGTTTCCTTCTGTATCAGGAAACCATGGAAACCTTCACAGTAGAACAACAACCAGATGTGCTCTTCCGATCCACTGTACTTTCTACTCAATCTCAATCGACATATCTTGCAAAATCAAGTTCACACTGGAGTCATATCTCAGGCCATATCCAACTGTGTCTCGTATATATCTCAATGCATGTTTTGTTGTTATCTAGTGAGTCTGTCTTGATTGACTCATGAAATGACTAAGCACATTCACTACATGGCATGAATCAAGTATGGTGTTAACTAGATACATCAGTGATCTAATTAGTTGTGGATGAGTCTCGTCTGAATCATCATCAATATTTTTATTTAAATCCATCACGATGTATTTTTCATTATTTCATACTGAACTTATTTAATATTTTCACTCTATATTTTCCTTGACTCAAGAAAATATCTTCAGTCCTATGTCATACTTATTGTCCCAAAAAGTAGTGCATCATACTCATATTCTTCATATCAAATTTAGAATTCAAGTATTTATTCTATCCAACAAAAAGGATTTATGAATAAGTCATAAAAATTAGGCTCTCATCACCAACACTGTAATAATATAGGTTTGGATCAACAACACTCTTGCTGAATTCCATGCTCATCAAGAATCTATCTATGTGATATATTTTCCAACTCATGGATGGTAGTACGGATGGAAGTGTATCAGTTTTACTGGATCAAGTGTCTCATCATAGACAACTCCCTCTTTTTGTGATAAATCTCTGGCTATAGATCTCATTTTGTATTTCTTGACACTTCCATTAGCTGCATGCTTGATCTTATAGATCCACTTGGAATTTACTACAAACTTCTCTTCTGGTCACTGAATAATATCTTATACATCATTATTTAACATATATTGATATTCGTTTGTTATGGCATCTTTCCATACCTATTCGCATGTTTCTTCTCTAAGACAAGGACGCTCAACATCAATAAGGTGGCTCATGAATGAAGGATAGCTCGAAAATATCTTTTTCTTTCTCAGGATGTGCCTTGAGAGGATTGTATGTTTCTCTAAAGGATAAACATATTCCTTTATTGTTAAACTATCTGGAACAAGAAAGAAAGAGAAAACGAAACAAGAATATCTCCTAAAGGAGAATAATGAGTGCATCTCTAGAATTAAAACAATTTAAGGATTGTTGTCACAACTACAACACATACTTGTAATGTAGCAAACTTTAGAAGTATAGTTTAGAGGAATGACAATGTCAACAATCAAACCTGGAGTCCTCACTTTGAGTGTGTTTTTCCTCTGAATGCACTGATATCCGTTTCGATCCATGAATTCAGCAAAAGGTTCCTTCCTCCTACAATTTCCCTCATGACAATGATACAAATAATATATATACAAGTGCATACCTGGGGGTGATAATAGGATTTCTCCAATGGATCTTGACTGATCTTTGTCCTCTTGACATATTCATGAAGGAGGTATGTAATAGTGACACCTTTTTTTATTACCCACAATAAGTATTACTTTGAAGTCTTGTCTTCCGGAACTTTGAATTTTCTTGATCCATCAAGATTAACTTCCATCATTGTTTTGTTCATCATAATTTTAGATTCTTCACAACCCTTTGTAAACTGGGCTAGAAAACCTAACAGTTAGGCTAGGATAACACTTTTAGGTTTTTTTGGACTTATGACTGCCAACAATAAGACTTTGAAATATGAGAGAACACTGGTGAGCTAAAGATATCCTTCAATGAGTTGCATAAACCCTAATACTAACATTTCTGCAGAAATTGGCGAACCCCTAGGGCCAAAATTTCAAAATGATTGGAATTTTGATCTGAAGCTTGTTGGAGGTGCATTGAAGGAGGTCATACACTCCTATTCCCTTTTTATACCCAACGTCCAAGTGCCAAGTGATGAAAACCTCCAGAATAGCAGGTCATACGAATTTTCTGGGAACCCTAGGAGGGTCATACGGTTTATGAAGAAGAGAGAGAGGATGGTTGAAATTTGTTTGTACAATGGGTTATTCAATACCTATTCTCTGATACCATGTTGATTTTTCATAATCTAGGTTAACCATGAAGTTCATTCTATTTTAGAATTTCACTTAACCATAAACAATAATGTTGCAGAAACCAAGATCACAAGAAGAAACACCATGCACAAGAACATAAGAAGTATACTTGGAAACCCTTCTCAACAAGGGAAGAAAACCCAACCAATCCTTTGATATATTCGTCAAGAGAAATACCTTCACCACCAATAATACCTAGCACACAATATGGTTCTAAAACCCTAGAAGACTAGCTCCCAAGAGAGCTGAGCACTTTTCCCAAGGAGATATACTTGTTGAATTTCCAAACTCATTTGAGAGATATGTTTCCTCAATGGGGAATCTACCTTTAATTATACTAACATGATGAACCTATCAACAAAAGTTTCTATTGGCACAATAGGGCCGAAATCACTAGCTTATAATATAATTAATATTAACCATATTAATTATCTTTTACATTAATTAATAGTCGCATTAAGGTGGGGCTAATCTATACCCTTTACATTACAATTAGGGTTACAGGAAGGTCTGAATCTTGTACAATATAGAAAAGGATCTGATACACCCACCAGTTCTCATCCACTAGGGGAACATCCATAGGGATTTCCATATCTCTGGCTCACCACATTACACATAAGAACCAAATCTTCACACATTCACCTGTGCTCATCCATGTGCATGTCCACTCTACAGATATTCTTTCCCACTGCCTCACACAAGAGAATAATATGGAGATTCTCATCAAATCTACTTCTTAGAGGAGGATAATACATCATATTCATTTCTTATCACATGATGATGCACCCAACACTTTGGGATTTCACATGTTCACCTTGTGCTTAGACACATGCATGTCTAACTCAACAGATCACCTTTTCCACTAGATAATCATTTGGATTCTCAATTCTTTGAATGGAGGAGGTCATCTCTACGTTCCATCTCTATCTTAGGTAGGAACTAGGTACCCTTCTTAGGGGATTTCTCTCAGGTTTGTAAGCTAGAGAAAGACTCACATAGCTGCAATGATCCACATCTCATAGGTTTGTAAGATGGAGAATGGCTCACATAGCTACAATCATCAACATGTCTCCCCCTATCTTCTCTGTAATATGAACAATATGCTACCACTGCAATATGCTTTTGCTGCAAATGCTACTGCTCAACTGGAACATAGATCAACTTATTCAAGAATGATCCTCTCTTCCTAAGACGATCCTTGGAATTGTCCATGCATCAAACGCGTGCCATACCATACATCATGAAGCAAAATATATGTCAACAATGAATAGAGAATCATGAAAAAAACATCAACCAAGTACATTCAGTGCTATATTGTGTTCCAACCATACACAAAACCCATGTACATCAATACCATAAAATATACCACAAGATATCATCAATGGAGTGTATCAACCATATGCTTGTACCGACATGCCAACCATGTGCCTTAAACAAGTGCCATATCACTTATGATATGCCTCTAACTTGAACCAAGTGCCAAAATCATGCATCTCAACCATCAAGCATCATAAAATGTGTCAACTATATCATCCCATACATAATGTACCAAAACAAGTTCATCAACCATGCACCAAGACTCAACAATATGAACTACAATCAATATTTGATCTCATAAATGTATGCCATATCAACCATAAACCATGTGCCAATCATACTACTAGCAGGTGCCTCTAACAATGTACCAAAAGTGTACCAAACATGCATCAACTGTAGATGAATATATGACTCATCAATGATGTACAACATAACCACCTCATCAACCCATCAAATACATGTCCCAACATGTAGCTCAACCACATGCCAAATGCATGCACCAATATATACAACAAATATGCCTATAAATATGGAACTCAAATATGTTCCAGCCATGTACCCCAATAGATCTACCTTAACCGCCATTCACTACAACAAATACTAAGCATCCAAAAGTACATGTACTAGAAGTGTGCCTCACTAGATCAATGAAATTTCTAGCTAGCATCATCATCATATATCTCATAACCAAAGTGCCATAAATTCAACTTCTTCCTTCAACTTCAACTTCTTCCATAACCAAATTTTAAAAAATTTTCAACTTTTTCCTTGATCGCTGCAGTTTTCTTAGGATGAATCAGGTTAAGTTTTTGTCTTGTAGGTTTAAATCCTGGGTAAGTTTTGATTTCATGCACAACAATCAATGGATCGATCCCTGACATTTCTTCATAGCTCCAGGAGAATATGTTGTGAAATTATTTGAACAAGGAGGTATAAGTTTTAACTTCTTCAGCTGAACAGTTTGCACCTAGTTGTATGTTTTCTATGATACCTTCTTTAACGAATATGTCGACAATAATAGTGGAAGAGATGTTTCCCAAATTCCCCTCAGAGATGGTATCCTGAGTGAGTATTGGATATTGGGGGGAGTCAATGATATCGCTATGAAATATAAATGAAATATATCTCTCGATTTCATCCAAGATAGGAAGAAAGGATGAAGGATGGTGGTAGTCATCCCATGGTACCTCCTTGATACTAAGAATTTCCATAATAGATTTATCGGATGGAAAAATATGTAGGATGTAATAGAAAGTAGAGGATATGGAATACAACCAAGATGGTAATGAATAGGTAGTAGATGTCAGTAGATTTTGGTTGTTTAGTGAAGGAGAGGCAGACTAGATGGCGTCGTATTCAACCTCTACAATGGCATGGTGTCACCTAGTGTATCAAATTCTGAGGGACTATGAATTATCCATCGATTAGATGATTTGAACGATTGATGTGCCATATTTGAAATCATGTTAACCATTGGAATTTGTTTCAAAGTGGGAGGAAGAGGTGTAGGAAAGGTTCCCATGAGCGAAGAATCTTTCAGGAGACCTACCCCAACACTTTCATAATTAATTTTTGAATCTCCCCAAAAAGGAATGTTGTTGGTCATTTGAGTGTGAGTGTCAGGGGTACATTAATCTAATTGATCAATGATCACAACTTTACCTTGATGAGGGAATTGGATGCATTGAAAAACTTATGAAGCGACGACAGTCATAACATAGAAAAAAATCTTCCTAGGAAAAAGTTATAATCAAGGGGAGTGTCGACTACTTCAACATCTACAGAAACAATTTTTCCTCCCAATTGAACGGCTAAGGATTGTAATAATCCACAAGGAAGGAAACCTCTTCCATAGAATGATATCAACATGGTGGGAGATTGATTAAGGGAAGGTGATTTAAGGCCTTTCCAACAAGCCAAATACATGACACATGTGGATGCCCCCTCCTCCAAGATCGTGCGATGAATATGTTGATTGTGGACAACATCGATTTGGAAAGTGAGTTGGTGAGAGATTCATGATTTAAAATTATCTAGGTTAAATGTGATATTATTAGATGGCTCAAGATATATAGCTCTGATGGATGACAAGAGAGTTCTACATTGGCTAGGGCAGTGCTATAGAAATTCAAGATCTGACATAGCATAATATACTTGAGCCAAATCTTCAACAATGTTTTAGTTTTGGGTAGCAAATGAGTTAGGATTAAAAGTCGACTTTTGAATTGTGGTCTTGGGTGGGTGTAAGATAGATTCAAATTTAGGTTTCTCAATATGGAGTGACCCAGATGGAGGAGTAACGATGGTGGATGGTTTTTGGCACAGAGGCAGACCCAGGGTTCAATGCTACAATAGTGCACCAACAAAACCCTAACTACCGACCCTTTCAGAAACACCTGTGAAGCTGATGAAGTCTCACCCGAGGTAAAGGCAGGGGTGTTTCTAGGACTCAAGTGTCTGCAACCTTAGCTGGGACATAGATATGTGATTTTATTACCTAATAAAGCATTTAGCACCTTTAGTTCTTTAACATTCAATCATTATCTACTTCGCTGATAAAACAGATCCTCACAATATTCACACTAATCTACCATATGAAAGAACTTAGCATAAGTAAATAGGTTAGATCAACCAGATTAAGCACTAAGCACAACCATATGTATCATATCTAGAATTCTCACACATCATAAGCACAAAGAAAGTAGATCTATCCAACTACATCAAAGTACTTAGAAAATAAGACATAAACACATTAAGGTAAATCACAAAGTGAGACAACACGGGTTTTACGTCGTTCACCCCCCTCCTGGGGCTACGTCCACCAAATATTCTTCTTTATTTCCTTCAATCAATCTGTTATAGCACAGAGCCTCAAAACCCTTACTCTACACAAGATAGAAGATCTGTGCAACTCGATAGATCCTTCTTCCTTGCACTACAGTACTCAACCTTTCACAATCTGTCACAACCACTTGCACTCAGCTCTGCAAGCCTCTTACAATCTTTCACAAAGAATCCAAAAACCCTACCTACACTTAGCATACATTCACATAACTTAGGTCTAGCACTTAGCCTTTCATTCGTCTCCCCTTTTCTTCCTAGCCTAGGCATCTATTTATATACAAAATAGGCCTAAACATGGGTAAAGCCATGGGCTGACATCCCTTTCCCATTACATATTCCCCAAAACCAAAAAAGAGGCCCAAAAGGGGGCCAAGATCCCATGATATCTGCTTCGACTTGCGCTCCTCCTTTGATAGGCTTTCGAAGTCCCAAAATAGGTCAACATGACCAAGAAACTCCCAAAACTTGGTCAAGGGCCAACAGGCCCCCAACACTCACCTGTGACATGTCTCGAGTCACTCGGGTCTGAGAAGTTCTTCCTTGAATGCCTCTATATTGGCTCAAGATTCTTTGACTTTCTGCTTTGTTGTGGCCTCTTGCTCGATGAATCCTAGATCACTGCGTCGTTCACTGGTCCTTCCAAGAATTGTTCTGCTGTGCGGACGACTTGTTCTAGCTCTACTCTTTGGCTCTCGATTTCGGAAAACAACAAGCATGCCTTATCTTTCATAGGTTGGATTTGTTGAGTGACTTCCATAAGTTTTCTTTGAATCATATGAATCTGCTGCTGAGATGTGCATTGTTCATGAGATCTCTTCATTCTATCTACTGTTGACAGGGCTTTTAGTTGTGCCTGTAGTGTATCCCCATGTTGTTTTTCTTCCTAGAGCTACGACTCCAGCGCCTATAATTTTGGATTCTCTGTAAGTTTTTCATATGTTTGGGCACTCTGGTTACTTAGTTTATTGCACTCCAAGGCAAGATATTTTAATCTACCCACTGTGCTAGGAGCAGTTGCTTCTCCCTGGTCTCTTATCTCCTGAGGGGTTTCAGGTACATCATAGAGCTCTAGATCTACTATGTGCTGCTAGAGCTTCTGGATTACCTCTTTGAGTTGTGACACCTGCTGTGGAACTCATTCTTCAGTCTGTACTTCGATGATTGTCACAGAGAAAAGTGCTTTGGTGACCCTTTCCTTAACTTCAAGTTACTCGGTGAGAAATTGTTCCTTGTTGTGCTGTAGCTTTGCTCTCTCTTCATCCCACTTTGCTTGAAGAGCAAGTTTTTCTAGTTTTGTATTGCTACGCTATTCTAGTAGATCTCCCTATGATTGTGCTAGAGCCTGGGTGGCTTGCGTTGTTTCTTCTTGAGCTTGTCAAAGGCAAGCTTCGACTGTATCAACAATCCGGTGTAATTGAATGGGCTCGTCACCTTGTTTTGGTGTTCCAACTATCAGGGGCGTAGTGGATACTGCGCGGATGAACTGTAGTGCCTGTTGCACTTCTTGAAGCTCAACCTTGATGCAACTGAAGACCTCCTCCTTCTTGGATTCCTGCTTCTCTGCTATCTCCATTGAAACATCGTTCAGTGCAACGACGATGAAGTTGAAGTCATCTGAGGTGAGGGTGGTATCAAATTTGGTTCTAGTTGCTTTCATTTTCTTCCTTGAAGAATGTTTCGGAGGGGAAACCTTACTTTTATTCAAGGGATCCTCCTTGTCTCTTGGCGGTGTAACCTCGCCTTTCTTCTGTTCTATTTCTGTTCCATCACCTCCTTGCTCAGTGGAGATAGATGCGGTCTTCACAGATGCGATGTATGAATCGTGGACCTCTTCAGTCTTATTTATCTTTCTAGGTCCGACTATATCCAACGCAGTTTCAAGGTTTTCAACATCGGACATCTCTGTGGGGTCCATTGGAAAAATGAGGTCTACCGACCATTCCTTGGTAATCTCCTCCAAGTCATCCTCCGTTAACTTGTAGTATGACTGTAGCTGTTGTTTATGATCATCAACGCGTGCTTTAATATAGTTAAAATGGTGGTTCGCGCTGAATTTCATTAAGGGTCTAAATCTGTGAAGTGTGTTCGGGGTTATGCCAGGCATGGCCTGTATCGCTACCTTCAACTGGTTATAATACATGTGGAAGACAAAATTTGATAGCCACTTCTTGTTCATGTCACTGGAGTACCACAGCGTATTGAACTTCGTGGCCAGAGGTTCAAATGGCTTAGTGTCCGGGAAGGTCGCACCTTCCGGTATCTCCCATGCGATGAAAGCGATCAAGATAAGAATCCAGCTGAAGTGGACTTTGTATCCCTGATCCTACGCTTCCTTGAAATCTATTTCTATCTAGTTCATGAGTCATTTCACCCAATTCATCTGTAGTCTCTCAGCGCATTTCCCTACGAGGTTGTCTACGAATCCATTTACTTGGGTCGGTCGATTCTTGCGAACTAGCTTGCCTGCGATCAACTGACAGGCAAGGCGCACTGTGCCACTCTGGATAGAGGCTACCTTGTAGCCTCACATTCCCTTCTCTACATTGTCGTAAGTATCCTTTATTCGTTAGGAGAGATCACGGTCTACGGTCTTTTCGGGGTAGAAATCTTGTGGGTTAGGGCCTTGCATGCTAAGCCCTTTTATGCAATTAATCAAATTTGGATACACTGTGATGCAGTGATTCAACCATAAGTATCCTCCATGATAGCAGGACAACAACAACTTGACGCAAGCATTCACTTCTTGATGCCTCTCGAAGTGAGGAATCTTCATTACATTAAGCAGTGTGGACTACCTAAGGTTCATGGTCCATGACTAAGCGATAATCTTGGAGTTATTTCCTTTTGTTCACGTCGGATATTTATGAGGGGCGAGCATACTCTAAAAATTCCTGTCGTCGAGGTTGAAGTCACTGAAATTCAATGCGGTGAGTGTATCCTTGTCAGCATGAACTACGCACACTTCTTTTGGAAGGTACGCAGTGATAAAAGAATACTGAAATTCATGGGTACACTATCACGATTGATGGTGCCACTCAGAGGTGGTAGATAAGTAGGTAGAATGATCGGAATCAACTTAGCATTCGTGATATCGTCTCTGTGCTTTGCTCATTTCTCATCAGTTGGGCGGGATGGACCGGCTCAAGCAGTGGAAGGAGAGGCCTGCAATCCTCTCGTCGACGACACTTGTACACCTGTAGACAACCCTCTCTCCGACATGAATCTCTCTGTCATAAAGTCGATCAAAACTTCCTCAGCGGCTTTCTCTGCAGCGCTCAATACTTCCAACATACGCACTTGGGGTAAACAATTTGTGCGATCGGGGAACAACTCAGACATGGTAATGAGATAGAGAACAAGAGAATAATGATCACTGTATAAACTTGGCTTAGTCTGTGGGCTCAAATTCTGAGTTGAAAAAAGTGTTCTCGATGCGTGGCATGATGAGATAAATATGTAAATTGACAACGGTTGGCTTGCAATGGGTATGAGCCTCCATTAACTCCTGTTCGATCAGTTATGGCATGGTCCAATGGTCGGATCATGAACCTTTATTTATTTTCTTTATGTTCAGAGTGAAAGTTGAATGGATATATTATCCCCAACGACTATATTGCTTCGTCATGGCGAAGTGCCATGTGTCATTTTTCTGATATCTTGACAAAGCTCCAATTCTTCAATTTTTCTTTCTGTGAGGTCTCCTCTAGAACCTCTTGTAACCTTTCAGTATTATCCCTTTTATTTATTAACATTCTAGCCTTCTTTCTAGTGATGTTCATCTCGATAATTCCTTTCTCATTCAGATTCTTTTCTTCTTTGGTCTTAGTTACGTTGAAATTCTTTCCTAGGGTTCCTAGATAATTCTTCTTCTTTGTGTGGGATAGGTAATTCAATCTTCTAAGGATCCTCTAGTTTTCTCTTAGCTTTAACATCTGGGATTCTAGTATTAAATATCTGTGATCTTCTCTCTTATTCCTCAATCAAGTGTGCGATCCTTCTGGTCATAAAGTATTTTAACTCTTGCCATTTGTTGGCATAGGGGCAGACCCAGGGTTCAACCCTACAACAACGTACCAACAAAAACCTAAATATCGACCCTTTTGGAAACACCTGCAAAGCAGACGAAGTCTCACTTGAGGTAGACGCAGGGGTGGTTGCAGGACTCAAGTGTCTACAACCTTAGCTGGGACATAGATATGTGATTGTATTACTTAATAAAGCATTTATCACCTTCATTTCTTTAACATGCAATCATTATCTACTTCGTTGATAAAATAGAGCCTTACAATATTCTCACTAATCTAGCATATGCAAGCACTTAGCATAAGTAAATAGGTTATATCAACCAGATTAAGCACTAAGAACAACCATATGTATCAGATCTAGCATTCTCACACATCATAAGCACAAAGAAAGTAGATATATCCAACTACATCAAAGTACTTAGCAAAGAAGACATAAACACATTAAGGTAAAGAACAAAGAAAGACAACAAAGGATTTACGTGGTTCACCCCCCTCCTGGGGCTATGTCCACCAAATATTCTTATTTATTTCCTTCAGTCAATCTATTACAACACAGAGCCTCAAAACCCTTACTCTACACATGAAAAAAGATCCGCGCAGCTCACTAGATCTTCCTTCCTTGCGCTACATCACTCAACCTTTCACAATCTGTCACAACCACTTGCACTCATCTCTTCAAGCCTCTTACAATCCTATACAAAGAATCCAAAAACCCTACTTTCACTTAGCATACATTCACATTGCTTAGGTCTAGCACTTATCCTTTCATTCGTCTCTCCTTTTCTTCCTAGCCTCGACATCTATTTATATACAAAATAGGCCTAAACATGGGTAAACCCATGGGCCGACATCCCTTTCCCATTACATATTCCAAAAAACCCAAAAAGAGGCCCAAAAGGGGGCCAAGATCATGTGATATCTGCTTCGAATTGCACTCCTCCTTCAACAGGTTGTCGAAGTCCCAAAATAGGTCAACATGACCAAGAAACTCCCAAAACTTGGTCAAGGGCCAACAATGGTGGATCCAATGTACTACCATTATTTAATTTTTACTTATTAGGTTTATCCGGTGGTGTGTCATTGTCATATGTCCTAGTATGAGTGGTCAAATATATCCCATTAAACATGTAAATGTGTGAGGTGCGTGATTTTGTGTAACTAGTGACTGTTGCTGTGGAAAAGAACGTGTCAACACAATGGGTTGAGAATTTCCTTCGAAAAGTTTTGCAACTTCGTATCGATGATGAAAGTCTCGAGTGTAGTGATTGTCACAAAAAATGAGACACGAAAATTTCAGTTTTCTCTACGGTTGTTTCTCAGTAGCAGGTGTTGGGTTTTTTTTTTTTTTTTTTTTTTTTTTT
>ML778732.1:830162-870745 GCA_009831015.1 Picea engelmannii | reverse complement strand
ATGGAGAATAAAATTGAACTCCATTCACCTTATATATTTGATTCGAGGTGGAGCTCAATGAGAGTGAAGTCGATCTGGTAGTGGTTGCAGTGATTGAACAATTAGTCATGCCATTCGATTGTGAACTAGACTAGGTTTTGATAGAATCAATGATGCCATCCACATGGGAAGTAGAGGATGGTTTTGATGGGTCGATTTATGTACGTGGATCGTTGGGAATCAATTCATATAAATTATCAGATTGGTAATAAACCATGTCCAGATACTGGGCGCAAGCAATGGCTTCCTCTTCTATAATGACACCACCCATGTCTACGTCATGAGCATTAGGAGGTAAAAGAGATTTTTTGAACCATTCAGGTAGTAACTGTTCATGAATGGTTTCTTTGATCAACTGTCATTGTCGTCTCCATTCATTAATATGATTAGGAATATGTACGGAGTTGGTCTGATGAAGGGAGGTCAATAGTTTTGTTCCTGTCTCATAGCATATAGGTAATTGGAAGTGCGTGAGAAAAGGAAAGTGAATTAAAATCTTGAAACGTTTCGTGTTGTAACTCAATGTACTATTTGGTGGCCGAACCCATAAGTGTACACTGGAAAATATGTAACTGGATAGAATCATCCATTAGTGAAATTGATGAACACCATAGATAAAAATTCATCACATGGTTATTAGGGTCTTCACCAGGTTTACCATCAAATTTCAGAATATCAGAAGGAAATTTAGCAGGAATAACTGGCCAAAATAGAGAGTGTAATATGGGATCATTTGTTAATCGTTAAAGATCCGGTAGATATAGAGTGTCTAAGAATGATAAATGTTGATTGATTTGAGGATGATATTGTTGTGGAATGGGGACACTGGTAGGGTCGTAAACTGGTTGAGGTGGATATTTGTAGCCAGCAGGACCTCCCATATACTGTTGTTGTTGACTAGCAAAAGAATGATTCATTTATTGAGGAATGTGCATAAAAGGAGAAGGGAAACCCATTTGTCCCTGGGATAATAACTAGTGTAACCTGGGGGAGGATAGTTTTCTTGATTAGTTTGAGATGGATAACCAACCTGCCCTTGAGGAGGGTAACTAGGTTGTCCTTGACAAGGGTAAGGATTTGTCCCTTGGGGAGGAAAAGTTGATTAACCTTGAGGACCCAAAGTGGGATTCGAGACTCTTGGGAAGGTTTGTCCATAATGTAATCGAGAAGGATTGGGATTTTGGATTCCTCCTTGTGGGTTGGGGTTTGATGGCCCTACATGATGTGGTTGAAGGAACGAAACTCCTTGGGGTGGTCCCCAGGATTGTGTGGGGTTTCCAATAAATGGAGGTTGATATTGTCCCCCTTGCCATTGGTTGGGTAGAAACTGGGATGTGACCGGTGAAAGGGGTTTTCCCCCCAGTTAGAATCAATGTGTGGAAAGATGATTTCCCCTGAGTAGGGATATGCCCACTGAATAGGGGATGCCCCCTAGGAGGGAATTGTCCCACAATTATGTTTGGTTATGTGGCAGGGTTTTTCATCCCTAGATGTGAAGGTGTCCTAATAGGGTGTTGCATATTATGTGAAACCATTGCTTGAAGAGGGACATTAGGTGTAATTGTCAGGGTACTTTGAAAATGTTGGGTAACATGAATCATGTTTCACTTTGAACTTGTCCTAAAGTGGTAGGAGCATTGTTTGTTGGTTCGAAGGGATGGTCGATAGGTCGACCTAATGGTCTCACCTCTGAACCTGTGGTGGTAGAGGAATACAGAGGGTCAAAGGGTGGATGACTAAAGTTAAATTTTTCATAAAGGTCTCATCCTGATGGGGTTCACCATATAGAATGAACATGATCTTGATGTGGATCTACCATTTAAGTAAAACGAATATGAGTGGTGTATTCATCGCCAAATTTTGGTTGTATTGGTTCCATATCTAACTGATTATATGGACTTGACGGTAAGCTAGGGTGATCCTTGACTATGATGTTTCCCGAGGAGTCCAATCAGAAAAGTAGTGTACCAAGAGGAAATGAAAAAGAAGGGTTTTACAATAAGAGTATATTCTTCCTGAATAGTAACTAAATCTCTCTCGGGATTTGCTAGCAAAGGAGTAGTAGCACTCCGAGCATCTGAATGGTTCTTGACCTCTTCACGGTAAATGTCTTTAGGTGATTTAGGAGGTAGGGGTTCATAGCCTTTTGGAGGAAACCATTGCATCCTACGTGATATTTGAAGACCTTTATCATCCACAGTAACAATTTTTAAGGACAACTAAAGTAGAAAAACAACACTCGCTAAAAAATATAGAAAACCAACAAGAAAACAATGCCTTCTCTCAATGAACGTACTATTTGGTGATGAAATCTAACATCATGTGATCAAATTGAGAAGGGGCTAGGATATGAACAGGTGAATTAGTTACGTTGGTGGCTTGCTTAACAAACTTACACCTTGGTGCAATTTCCCTCACAGTTTTACCCATGGGTTACCCTCCAAGGAACCCGAGTGAGTTTGACCAACGCGTGTTCTAGGTACAACAAATACTTCCCTTCACCATCACCTCATGTAAGGACCCTAAATACTATGGCTATTAAGGATACCAACTCCTATTCATCCTCTGGTCAGGTACAATAGACAATCGAGTGTGAATGTATGGGCAAGATATCAAGTCCAAAATTCTTCAAGAGAACTAAGGACAAATGGACTGGTAAACTCCATAAGACCCCGAAAGGATTTGGAATTCATGAAGCCCTAAGACCAAGTGAAAATAGTTGATTCACAAGAAGAACCCCCAGTATACAATCGTACTACTATGTGTAGTTAAGCCTCATAGGGATAATATTCATTTCTCTCCCGCACGCGACCTCATGTGTAACCCCTATGTGAAAGGGAGATCCCAACTATGCTTATAGGAAAGTTGGATTTACTCTCCCTATCACAATATTACAAGTTTTTCTTGAATGATTTAGAGTTTTATTCTCACATCCTATTCCAAAGCTCTAGTCCTAGTCTAGTGTTGGTGTAAATATCTAAAAAATAAAAGTTTCTAGATTGACTTTAATTAGCATTCATTTTAATGGTTGTTCATTGCACAAAGGTGAATGATAGTGAAACTGATGATGTTTGATACTCGACTCCAAAAAGATGAAAAGAATGAGATGAAAAATTTATTTTCAATGAACTTATAACTATGGGAAGGATAAGAGTTTCTTTTATTTCACTAACAAGCACTTAAGAATGAAATTTTTTATACAATTTCATTCTCAACAAGAATTCAAACAATTGCCGAATTACAAAGAAAACCTTTCCAAAATCCAAAACCAATGCATATAAGTATCTCTTTGTTTGATTGTGCAATGTAAATTGAAAATTTCGTCTAATGCTTCTTTCTTTCACTAATAATGAAAAATGACTTCACTATTGTGATTTTGAAAAATAAAGAGCAAAAGTACACAAACAAAGACACTCTCAATAGTCAATAAGAGACTAAAATAAGAAGAAACTTTTCACTCAAAGAAAAACACCAAAAACACAAATCACACTTGATAGTATTTTGGACTTGAGTAAGAGATCAAAGACAAATTAAACAGTATTGTGATCAGTGAACTTCCTTATGAAATCCTCCAATCAATCAGATAATCGAAAAGAGCAGTGAAAAGAAACCAAGTTTGAGGGAAAATGGTTAATTTTTCAATAAGGAAAGCCATCACAAACCAAATAAGACTAAAATAATGAAAAATACCAATCTTGAGTCAAACAGAGAACAATATCTGACATAACAAGATCCAATTCAAAGAAAAAGATCAAAGGATTATGCCCAACAAGCAAGATAAATGCAATTTTCCAAAGCAAGAAAAATCAACACTTTGGTAATTAAATCACCAGAGTGCTACAACGCTCCCTAATACACTCTGGGGAAGTGTTGATCAAGAAATCAATGCTCTTACTTAAACTCAAGAGGTTTCTAGTCCTCAGACAAGTTTTGGAAAAACCCATAAAATTCAATAACTCAAGGAAACTAGGTCAGAGACTCTGTAAGAAAACTTAGCAAAGGACATATCAAACCATAAAATGGGATCCAAGGATAGGAAAGAGTACGAACGAAACCAATCAAAGAACAAAAACCATGAGAATGCCTCCATTTTATAGGCTTTGAGAGGCTCAACCACCTTGGTTATATTTGGGATTATTTTAGGATATGACTCCATCAGTTGTGATATCTCCCTAAGATGCATCCTAAAGGTTAGACTTGAGGAAAACCAACTCAATCCATCCATATCTTTCTTTAGAGAAAAAATGGATTTCCTCCAAGATTTTCTCAACCAATTCGACACTCCCTTACAATGGGACATATAACGCTACAACGCTCCCTGTGACATGGGAAAGGTGCACTAGCCCTCCATGTATATGGGAATGGGAGAAATGATGTTGCAAAAGTTTCCAAGATGACCAATTCTCATAGAGAAATACTTTTCTTCGACTGTCAAATGATGGGGCTTCTTCTTCTATCATGTTTTAGGGGTTGTATCAAGTATTTTCATGGTGTCGTTCGTGATGCGCCAATTTCATGATGAGAGTGCGACACTTACGACACTTGCGAAAAAAGTGAAACACCTACGACAATGAGAATGTGACATTATCAAAGTGAGGAATTTTGATGTGTAACAGGTAACCCATTGCTATTTTCGGACAAATTTAGACCCGTCAACACGTTTGAATTGGACAATTAAACCTATAGAATATATCTTCAAATAAAAATTTGGTTGTTACCACCACTTATCTATTCTTATGGATCTTTCTTTTATCCATTTTGTCAATAAATCAATAGTTAGAATGGTATACTTGCAACATGTTCCTTTTTCTAGTACAAAGGGTCAAATTAACTAAATCCCACAACAATAAAATTATTGCATTGGTAATATAGTATTTAGTTTATGATAGTCTTGGTTCTATGTTTTTGTTTCCTTTTTGGCATTACTCACATCCCCTCACCTTTTTAAACTATCCTTAAATAAAGTAGGCCACCAAATTCCTACACACAATATCTTTTGGGGTGTTTTATTGGTTGAGAAATCCCCCCCTATTGTATCATAGTGTGTTTTATTTATCATTTTCTCTATTTATTTTCATTTAACACATATTCTCATGATCCCATCCATGCCTATCTTATATAATCTTCTTGACAAGTATTTGAATCTTGAATATGTTTGGAATGGGATTGTTGTTTGTTCCACACTTAATCCCTATGGTGCTTTCCCATGTTGTAGAAAACAACATCCTCCAGGTATCTAGGTTCCTCTTTTACTAATAATAGGTTGGAATCAAGAAAATCCCCTTCTCCTTGTTTCCCTCGCTCTCCATTCTCTATTTTTGATAAGTGATCAGGTCCAACATGAAATTTTCTAGGATTGATAAAAATTTCATATTCATGATCTTGGAATAAAATCATCCACCTACTTATTATTCCTACCAATATTCATTTGTTTACAATGTATTTTAGTGCTTGGTGGCTAATGTAAGAATTGAACTTATTTGTTAGAAAATGATGTCTGATTTTTATAAAGAATAAATCATACCTAGAGATACTCTTTATGTGTTGTTGTAATTCTTTTAAGTTGTTTAGAGTTTGGTTTCCTTATAGAATATAAGATGGGATAATCCATTCCCTTTTCTCTTGGTCATGTTAATATGGATCTAATGACTATTATTGATGCATTCACATATACATGAAATTTTTTGTTCCCATATAAAAATATTAAGAGAGGTGCCTTAATAATATGATCTTGAGTTCTTCAATTCCTTATCAACATTCTACGATCCACTAGAGTTATGCTTCCTTATTTAGTGATTATTCCAATGAGTGGATTGCATACTCATTTAAAAAAAAATTGTAGTACATTGTATTCCACAATAAATAATTGACCTTTGAGGGATTTGTGGGTGGATCTAAGTGTTCTATGAATCTGACATTTTCTAGTTAAAATATAATACCCTCTTTTGATACTATATGCCCAAGCAATTTCCCAAAAGGTTGTAGCAATTGTAATTTTTATGGATTTAACGAGACCCATGTTTCCCTTGAACATCATTCTCAAGTCTGTTGCATGTTTTTTCAAACAACCAAATAGTTCCCAATAATCTAGGTATACCTCCAAGGATTTATGAATACTTTTTTTGAAAATATCCATAATGATTCTATAAAAACATGTTAGTGGATTCCCTAAAGAAAAAAGGCATCCTTTTATATGTAAAATATCCCCATTTTGTTGCAATTATGGTCAAATATTGGTCTTTCCTTTCATAGAAACCTACTTTTATCCTAAGTAACCATCTAAGGATGGCATGATTTCCTTTCTTGCTACTAATTCTAGGATTTGTTTTAGAAAGGGGTGATAGAAAAGGGCCTTTAATTGTTATTCAGTTTCATCTTCTAAAGTATATGCATATCCTTAAATTTCCATTATTATTTTTTGCTACCATAATAGATGATTCCCATTCACATTATTCCACCTCATATATGAATCCACCTTTAATAATTTTTCAATTCTTCTCATACTTTATCCTTGTATCAATGATTCATTTTTTAGGGTTGTTGTCTAACTAGTTTTCCCTCAAGTTGAAGTTCAATCTTGTATTCCCAAAATTATTTAGGTATACATTTTAGATCATAATGACTATATAAAAATACCTTGTAAATTATAACAACAATGAAAATACACAGCATGAAATCCCACATGGGGAGAAAGTGGATTATCAATTGTTGAGGAAGGGAGGCCATGAACTGGACCTATCATATACTATGGGATGTATGGAGAAGGTGGAGGATGGATGCAGAAAGTTGTTCATTGTGAAAAAAATAAAACTAATGGTTCCTACATAAACATTTATAATATCGTAGATAATTACAAAAACACAAAAGTCAACAAAAATAAGAAAACAAATTTCTTATTAACTAGATTTAACTTGACACGTGATAACTAATTATAGGGTGATTGTCAACCCCAGGTGGAGATGATTGACTAGACTTTTCAATAAAAAAAATGTAGAAACACAACAACGTTATAATTGGTTTCTCAAAAATAACTTGGACATTGTTGTAGAGTAATATCTCCTAGGGATAATTGATCACTCTCACTAATCTAACATAGATAAGAAAGAGATTATGGATATATCTATATGGATTTTACACTCTAGATAAAAATTGTCCATTGCATATATACTAATGAGGACAGGAGGGTATGATTTACCTTACTCTGGTGTTCAGCCTCATATGATCCCAACTAACACGGTCCCAAGAATCTAATCCCAACTCAAGCACTCAATTAGTTGCACACAAGTGACAAACAATCCTCCCTAAAACTCATTTGACATAAAAGAATATAAATAACAATAAAATATAATCTACTTTTCTCAAGTAAAAGTAGATATACCAATGTATGTAAAGAAATAAGAATATTTCATAGCCATTGTTGGGGAAAATCCATAGGTATATATAAATAATGAAATAAAAGTACAACAATACAATGTGTTACCTTGAGACTATTGAGTCACTTTTCTATCTCCCAGCTCCTTGAGACCTTCCTTAGCCCTCCCTAATGGATGAACCAACAATGAACTCTAAAGGAATAAGTTTTTTTGCGCCCTTCTTTTTGAAAAAGACTTGACTTTGATAAAACATCACACACCAGCTGGAAGTCTAGAAGTAGAGGAAACAACCAAGTGCATCACGTGCCAACTAGAAGTCTAGAAGATGGTGAAAGACCGAATACAACATGAAGAAACTAAAATGATATAGGAAGTGGAGAAGAGAAGATTTGATTTAGTCAAAACAATTTATCAAAGACATGAAATTATAAATAAAAGGGAAATGTAACAGGAAAAGGGTTAATGAACAGGTTGATATTGTTGTTGTCGACATTGTTGTAGTTGCGATTATCCATTTTTGTTTCCCTGGGTCAAGATCTAGTTAACATAGTCATGACTAGATATTGTAATTGTTTCTATTAGTATTGTTATTGCATATGTGGTAGGTTTTAGTTATATAATGAGTCATGCAGAGTTAGATCTCATTGCGCGAGACAATGTATTGAAGGTCTACATATTTTGGGAAGCTCTCTATTAGATCTAAGTGTATTATGCATTTTGTACTGCTACACATTAATGAAATGGTGTGATTTGGGGCCCTAAAAACTTATTTTATGGTCATTTGTCTTTGTTATGAATGGATTTTTGTTTCCGCTTCATAATTTATTCTTTTTATCCAATTGATATTTGACTACTTTCACAACCTGATTTAAATGGTTATGTGGACATGATTAGTATAGAAATAGATTTTACGTTGTGTTCTCTGTAACTCCCTACATCAAAAAAGTCCTGGATACACTTTAGGTGAGACCTCATTCCCTTGTGAAAGGTTGAATATGACCATGTTCCTAGACTACAATTTTACTTTTCATTGGTAACTACCAAGAACCCTGGTCTCAATTTTGTGCCAAGAAATGGTTCCATTGTCGGGACCAAGCTTTAGAGGGATTTTTTTTAGACAATGCCTCATTTGATATACAAGTACGATGCTGAAACTTTTGGGAAAGGAAGTGTAATGTGTTCATAAGGAAGGAGAATAATCTGTGGCATAAGAGATTTAGGGTTGCAAAGAACATTGTTTTCTATTCAGGGCCTGCTAGTGACCAATACGATATCTTCTAGGTTGAATTCCCCAAATATTTATTTTAGTGGTTAGATCAGCTACTAGAATCCATAGAATACAAAGATTGAATAAAAATAATACATAATTGGATCGTTGAGAGTCTAGCGACTCTTCATCGACTAGATCATTAGATCTCATGAGATGTCGACTTATGGGTGATGACTACATTGGAGGGTTATATTATCGAGTTCGTTGTAGAGAATCATTAAGCCTTTTCAAAAGTAGAACTTGTATTCAGAGAAGGAGCTAGAGAAAGACTGTTGTAGGAAATCCCTATGTGGATCAAGGTTTTATTACTGGAATAAGGACTGTTTCCTATTCCTTCAGTTTATATGGTATCTTAAACCCCTGTTCTTGGGGGAAGGTGATTTGCAGGAGGGTTCATGAGTTAAGGTAGTGTGAATTTTACTTTGAGATACGGGGGGCCATAAAGAGAATAATGTTAGATATTAGCGAGCTCTGAGGAGGGATGCCATTGTTGAAAAATGGTGGTGGAAATAGATGAAGAAAACGATGAATTGGAATGATCAATTTCAAAAATATATCGGATCAGATGGTGGTGATAGAGAAAATATTGAAGAGTTGCGGAAGTTGTAGAGATGAGGAAGACTATCCAGTCAATGGTTGAAAGAAAGAAAGGGTGTGAGAGGTGAAGATTCCATAGATAGAAAAAAAAAAGAGTGTTCAGAGGGGTAGATTAAGGAGTAATGGTAGATTCCATCACTGAGGAATAAGAGTCATCATGGACCTCAGAGGGAGTTGTGGAAGAATCAAAACCTGTAAGTCTAGAAGATATTGGATTACATCAGGAGGTAAATGAAACACTACAAGAGAATGAGACCCCCCAGATCAAATAATTATGTTTTGCAGGTAAAGGAACCATCCTTGAATCATTTACTCCCCCAACACCATCAATAAATCTGGTAATTTATATAGTGAATCCTTCTACAATTTATATTATTCCTAGTTCTTTGAGTTTTGCAAGTTTATTGGGTGATAGTTCTAGTGGAAGTGTGGTGAATTATACCATCATATCACAACCAAGATCTTTTGGGTTTATTTTAGTACTGGCTATAATTTCATCAATGGAAAATCTGAATGTAGTATCTCTTAACCGATACCCTAAGTTTTGGGGAAAGGGGGACGAGTATGTTGAGAAACATGGGATTCTATGTAAGGCCATCTGAAGGTCTTGAGGGACTCTCAATGCGAGTAAGTTAGTTTAGTTTTAGACCAATTTGATAGGTTGAGATGTCAAATGGTACATGAATATTATTGAGTCATGGATTCAAGGTCAAGCCTTCACTTTGGTTCAAGTGAGATACAGGTTTATTGCAGAGTTCTAGCTACCAAAATCAGAGCAACAAACACTTTCATAGTTGCAGGAGATAAAACAGAGAGAAGGTGAGTCTACATGGGAATAAAATCAGAGATTTAAAGATGTGATAGGGAAGATAGAAAAACCTATTCATGGATACCATCAAAGGGAGTGGTTCATTAAGGTGTTTCTACCTTTAACTCACATCCCTTTGATACAAAAAAGGATAACCACTTTGGCATAAGCCTTGGAGTAGGACATGAATATTGAAGCTATGGAAGGATATCCAGGGAGATTAAGAGTTATGAGACCTCCTGAAGATTCCATTATTACACAACTGTAGGGTTATATATCTGTGTTGACAAAAAATATCCAAGAGTTGACCCTTCCAAAGGTCCGTTGACAACAAGTTTGGTGTACAAGTTGTTACATGGAAGGTCACTTGGTGGCCAAATGTCCAAGATTGAGAGGTTCATGGCCCACTAGTAATGCAGTGGCACCTTTTCCAGTAGGAACTTCAGGAAGAGTTGTGCAAGTTGTTGCTACAACACCATTCCATAGGCCTTCTCAATATCATTCATTTCTGAATAATCAGGGAGTCTAGACTAATGAATATTGTGAGATATATAGAAATCATGAGCACTCTCCATTACATTGCCCCATTTTGTAGAAATACACACCTACTATGAATACAATATATTGTGAGTTCTTTGGCTCGCTTGCTCATACTAATAATCAATTGTGCACTCTATATGTTCTTGTAGATAGATTGGATCAATTTGCATTCAGAGTCAGTGAAGGACCTCAAGTATTTGGAGGAGTTCATAGAGGAGGAGGTGGATATAAAGGTGGAGGAATCAACACAGGAGGACCAGTTCACTGCCATAATTGCAATGATCAAGGGAATATGGAGAGATATTTTCCACTTCCAAGAAGACCCTAGTGTTCAGACTGTAGGAATAATACTCATGCTACTAAAGACTATACTAACCTGATTTCTAAATGGGAAGATCATGTCAGATAGAGAGGAGACAATTTGATCAATTCTAAACCAAGGACTGTAACTGAAGGGAGTGGATCCACCATCAATATTATCATTAGGGGAGGAGAAAAGATTGGTGCTAATGTAGAGATTCCCCATCTAATCAAGATTCAAAAGGCTATGTCAGATAATGCTAAGTATGATCCTGCACGGAAAAAATAATTCTTTAGAAATGTAATTGATATGTTTAGATAGATGCTTGGTCTAATAACACCAAACTTTGTGGAAACAAGTTTCAAGTTAAATACTCATCATCCAAGGATCTCTAGAGAGTCATCCACTTAGTTGGAGTCTTCAAGTAAGTCTCAGAAAGTTGTTGATCTTTGGTTTTAGTTATTTTCTGATATATTATATGATGAGAAACTTATTGAGAAGTTGAAAAATACAATTAAAGTAGCCTTGGGAGATTAAGGAAATATGGAAGATTTTATTTCTGCTAACCTTCCAGAAAGGAAAGAAAGTAGGGTATAGAGAAGAAAGAGGAGGAATGAAAGAGAATCCATATTGAATGCACAAGTAGATGACTATGATATCAAGGATGTTATGCTAGACTTGGTCTTTGATGTCAACATATTACCACAAAAGACCTGGGAATCAATGGGAAAACCCAAGTTATTCTATTCCTCTATTAAGTTGAGGATGGTGAATCAATACTGCATTTTTCCAGTAGGAAGGATACATAATGTCAAAGTAGACTTTGCTCGTGTCAAAATAGTAGTTTATTTTGAAGTTATTGAAATAATAGGTGAAAGGATCCATATCCATCTCTGTTAGGATTTGATTGGGCTTATGAAAACTATGCTATCATTGATCTCAGAAAAGAAACTATGACTTTTGAGTCTGATGGTATGAAGGTCCCTCAACCTTTATATCCATACCAAGGCTCCTGTTATACTAAACTTGCAGATGATAATATGGATTCAGATGTCCTTGATCAAATGTATACTATTAATCTAGGAAAATGAGTCGATTATATTAACCCCACTACAAATGGATCAGTTAGTTATAAGAGTATTCAGTCTGTGGATGAGGATTATAAAGTAGAATTTAATAAATGACATCAAGGATAGTATGAGAAATTTTCAAGACATTGTGCAATTATCAAGTCATTAAGTGCAACATTCCTAGTTTTAATGCCCACAAATTGTAACGTAATTATATAAACATGAATTAGGCTAGTGTGCTAATATGATTGGAAAAAAGAGCTCATATTGATTACAATGGCCCTTGGCCAAATTGTGTATTATGTACAGTGAAATAATTAATAAAAATAACAATCACTAGTTGCGATACAAGAAGGATGAAAATGATGGGGGGCATATGATTACACAAGAGAGAGGGGTACAAGGGGGGAATTATTCATGGGTTTTAATCCATCCCATAATCCTGAATTATTACCATTGTATATAACCTTTTAATTTGATGTGGAGTGTGCTAAAAGAGAATCATTTAACTCTTGTAAGAGGGTGGGTGTGAGGAGTCACATCCCATAGTTATTGGAGAGAATGGGAATGAGTACAATCAACTTGGGGAAGAGTGTAAGTTAAGTCAAACAAGAAAACAAAGAGAGAAAATTTGTATGGGGAAAGTGGCGGTTTTGGAAAATCACGTTTTTGGATGGCGAACAATTTTAACAAGAAGTTTTTGGGCAGCAAAGGAAGAGAAGAGGGTTGTGAAGAGGAACACCCATGATATACTTGAAGGTAGTTGTTGTTTGGTTGTGTTTTATGTTGAGAAATAGGCCCATGTGACTATAAAAATGGGTTGTAATCCTGTAGTGTGTTTCTTGTTAAGGAAATGGCTCGAGAGCCTTATGTGGGATGTTATGAAAACTCCTTGGGAATATGAGAGTTACTAAGGGTCCCCATATAATAATTCATGTCTAACCGAGTGCACTAAGGGGGCCTGATAAATGAACGGTATAGCCCGAGGAACTATGAGTAGTGAAGGGGGTACATCTCTTGGGTAGTGCATATTGTGGGAAGAGAGAGCTGGTGGATTGGAACTGTTGTAGAACTGGAAATTGGGATTTTGGGTTGTTGAGTGTGGAGAGTGGACAACCATAAGGACACATATCCTTGTGTACCCATAGCCTTAGCTTGAAGGTGGACCACTGTTGATTTTTTGGAGCAGCAGTGCCTATGGTTGGGAGGTTCATACTTCATTGGCACCCAGTTGGATTATATTTGTATACAAATAAGTGTTTATATTGTGTTTATTATGTTTATTGTAATTTGTAAATGATTTATTTGAATGTTGTGTAATTCTTAGGTGTTTACTAGATGCATTCATGATTTATAAATGTTGTAGATGCAGTGTTAAATCAACATGTTGTTTGTTGTGAATTTTATGGGCCTGTTGCTTCTTGATTTTCTGTTATATGTTTGGGGAGGTTTTAATTCGTTTTGGCAGGCTAAGCTATTTTCTGTAGTGACATGACTCAACATGGGTGTTGAGTATGTTAAAGAATGGTATCATTGTTCAAGGTTCAACATTGATCTTGTATGGGCCAAGAGCCAACATGAATTAAGAAGATTCTTGGTTGCATATTTTCATATTCTGATGGGTTTGGGGGGGAAATGGTGAAAATAAGTGAAATCCCCAAGTTATGAGAATATTTTTGAGTTTTAGTGCATCAGAGCAACTGGGGAAGGTAATTCATGGCGTCGACTTGTAGGTTGCAGAAGTTGAATTTGACCATGGAAGTTGATTTCATTTGTGTTTCATGATGGTCATGAAGTTTATAAATTAACGGCCTAGATTAATTCGACCTGTAGAATCAATGGTCAAGATTCAGTCACAAGAGGATCAGAGCTAAGTAATCTTGAAATTTCTTTTAGAAGAGGGTTTAAAAAGACTTCAGAGTCGGGTGTAAGGTTAAGTCTGAAGGGAGGAGTCTGATGACATGAGTCGAAACAAGGAGAACCATCGGAGTTTGAGGTTCAAAGTATCTTTGGATGCCTGAAGTGGAGGCACTCTGATGGGGAAGACTTTGAGAAGAAAACTAGACCAGAGATTGGTGATAGCTAGGAAGTTATCTCAGCCTTGGATTGACAAGGGATCCACTTAAGTGAGGGAAGAGAGATAATGACATCATGATGATGTAGCTTTCCAACTCGACATCTAGAGAGTCCTAATGGTGACATGTGTCACAAGTGGACTGGATAATTGACAAGAGTGTATAGGTGGAGGTTGGAATTCTTATGGCCTTTATTTTAACCTAGACCATAGGATTTGGATGTTGTTAGATATTGATCATTCATCGAAGGGTACTGGTCGAAGGGAGTTGCAGTCTGGGAGGGGAATGCACTTCGATGAAAGGTTCTCCAAGGAATAATCTAGACCATTGATTGATGAGTGGGTGTGGTGTAATGAACATTTTTGATATTTCATGAGCCCCACAGGGTATACCCCAAAGAGGTTAGAATGAAGGGATGTTAATTATCATGCAAGTTTGAAGGTTCGATGTTATTGAAGCTATTTATTTCCGACTCCTAAGACCGTCTGATCTGTCAGAGGGAGTAAGAAGGTCAGCAGTGGAAGCACTTCGATGGGAATACTATGATGGTGAATAAGGGATCTGAGTAGATCAGAATCATTGATTTGGAAGGTTTCTAATTGAGAGTCTGAAAATTCTTCATGTTGAGGAAAAAGGTATGAAATACCTCACTCAAACATTTTCATATCTTTCTAGGATAAAACAAGATAGTTGGGAATGTTACCCGAGGTTTATATCCCTAAAATAAAATAAAATCACTTGATCCACAAGTAATATGTACAAGAGACCAAGGCTCATTTTATTTATTATATGTAACTGTGAAAAAATAATAAAGTAAAAAATATACATAAGTGTGCATGGATCAAGATACAAGGATAAAAAGGAATCTGAAAATATCATTTAAGATACACATGTGAGACAAAAATAAGCCATTTGTTTTTTTTATATTGATTTCATTCTGAGATACAAAGCATAAATTCTCCTTAGAAACCCCTGTGAGGGTGGGGACCAAAGTCAAATTTAGAATTCTCTAATGGGCACCATACAAAAAGACTCTAACAACAAAAGAAATCTAAATCTAGAGATAAGGATCAGCTTGTCATAAAAGTATTTTCACTTGACTCTACAAAATATTCTTTATCAGTCATGAAATCTAATTCACAAACAAACAAGAATACATAGAATGCCAAAGATAGATCTTACACCTTTAGAAACAAGCTCTTCTAAAACATATAATTCAGTTTTGAATCCTATTGCATTCAATAAAACCCTGTTGTCATCAAGATCGTTTATCTTTCTAGTAAACTCAGAGTGAATGAAGAAAAGAATAATCTCACAAGTGTAGAGTGGAACTTATATCATAATTTCTCCTTCATCTCTCTATTGTTGATTAATTAGGTTGGTTGTCATTGATGCCAACCCTTGAAGAAATTCTGGTAGAGAATTCTGGTAGCACAAAGGTTTGGGTAATGGACCCAAGTGTTTTTGATGTATAATGGTATGAGTTTTGATATATTTTCAAGTAAGAATATTCTAGATGGATAGTACATGTCATGCCATTTCTGGTGGTATGTGAAACATCACATAACTCCTCACGGTTTGAGAGTTATGGACTTACGAAGTTGGAAGACCTTCATATGTTGGCTTGAAGTCCCAAAAGGTCAAACAAGTCAAAGTGCTTGCAAAGAAGAAATTATTTAAATAATAAAGTGAAGTGACAAATTCAAAGATGATTATTTAAATAATAAAGTGAAGTGACAAAGTAAAAGAGGATTATTTAAATAATAAAGTGAAGTGACAAAGTCAAAGAAGATTATTTAAATAATAAAGTGAAGTGACAAAGTCAAACATGATTATTTAAATAATAAAGTCAAGGAGGATTATTTAAAAAATAAAGTAAATGGAGAACTTTCTAATTATGGAAAGTGGTTATAAGAAGGTTAACCCTAAAATGAGGAAAATGGGTTAAGTATTCAAGTGGCTATTGGATATATGGACAAGTGGAAAATTGGGCAAAGTTGGACATCGGTGACTATGCGGACAAAGTGGCCTAGAAGATACTTCTAAGGAAGCTACTTGGAGAGTATAAATAAGAGGCAAGGATCTCTCATTTTAAACACACTTGAGCATATTGAATATCTACAGTTGACTGAGGTAACCAAAGGATATCTAAGTCAAATTTCAGAGGGAAGGTGAAGTAAAGAAGTCTTAAATTCAAGGAGGATAAATTCTTTTGATGATGCTTTCTAAGGTATGTTATTTATAGGTCATCTCACCATTTTCGCAATAAAAGTTTTTCTAGAATGATTCAGACCGTTAAATTGGGAGGCCATTGATAAAAAATATCCAAGTAGATTTGGTACTAATTTAAGCTTGTGGGTCATTGTATTTTTGGAGTTACACTATGTGGAAAATAGGGTTTGTGGCTAGTCCTGAAACTAGTCTAAAATAGGTGTTTCGAGTAAAAATGTCATAAATTATTCATAAAAGATACAAATTCAGTAAGAACAAATGTGTTGGTTAGAGTACAGTCTTTAGTATGCGGTGTAAAATTTTCAGATCCATACAACAAATATTTCATGTGAGGTACGCTCTACAAGTCCACTATCTAGAATAAGCCAGAATTCAACAAGGTATGCCATTTTTTCTATAACTCCTTTTCTGGGAGGTTCCAAGTAGTGTCACATGGAATAATTGCATAAAACACATTGAAGAACATTGTGTACTATTTTATATATTTATTCACTACAGGTACGTAGTTATGATTATTTCAAGTTAGGGTTGTTGACTAATCCAAAACTAGTCATGTGAGACTAAAGTAAAGTTTGATGAAAATGCTAGTCTCTTGTTGTTAAATTTAAGGAAGGTTTGCAGGTATGTGATCATATACACCAGGTCTATTACAGAGATACAAATCAGATTTGGATGATGAAATTGATGAGGGATTTTGGTTGAGGTTGAGGTACAGGTTGGTGCATGGTTGATGCAATTGTTTATGGTACAGGTTGATTACAGGTTGAGTTACAGATTGATGCATGGTTCACGTTATTGGTATAGGTTTTTTGGTGAAGGTTGATTGGCATAGGTTTACAACAGTATATCTCATAGTGATATTGTGATACTGGTTCCATCATTCTACTTATACGTCAGGGCTTTTGGACAGGGCAAGGACAGGTGGTTGTAGCCAGAGATCATAGGGGGTTGTAGCCTCCTAGTTGTATCCAAAGAATTGGGGAGTTGGTTCTTCCCTCAGGTTGTATCCTGAGAAAATATGGTGTTGGAACCTTCTTCTAGTTGCAGTTGGAAAACAAAGGAAGTTGGTGCTTCCAATGAGTGTAATTCTTCAAGACATATAAGAAAAAACATTATGTGGTTTTCTCCCGCTTTGGGTTTCCACATAAAAACATTGATGTATTGTGTATGTGTATGATTGTTCATTTGTTCATTGTTTATTTTCTCTGCAAATATTGGATGATAATGATACATTGATATAACACTTGCATTATATGGTTAAAAGGGATTATATTTCTCTATTATTGATTCACCCCGCTCTCAGTAATCCAACAATTGGTTTCAGAGCAGGTTCCTTTAGAAATCTGTTTAACCACTGAAAGGGAGATCATGGAGAGAAAAAACATGTATAAAAATGGAATACCATAGTTTGATGGACAAAAGTATGAATTTTGGAGCATAAGGATGAACACATATATACAGGCACAAGGATTTGAATTTTGACAATCAATTGTATATGGATACACAACACCAACAATTTCACCGAAAAATGACAAAGCAATGAAACTCGGTCGGAATAATTCCAAGGCCACAAATGCACTTTTGAATGGTCTTGGAGAATCGGTATTCACCAAAGTTGCACATTGTAAATCCGCTAAAGAGATTTGGGACAAACTTCGAAATATTTATGAAGGAGATTCAAAATTCAAAGAAGTAAAGATTCAAACTTATAGAAGTTTGTTAGAACAACTAAATATGAAGGAAGATGAGAATATTGCAGCTTACTTTTTACGAGTCGATGAAACAGTAAATACAATCTTGGGATTGGGAGAAGAAATCAAAGAATCTGTAATTTTTCAAAAGGTACTAAGATCTCTTCCTATGAGATTTGACCCCAAGATATAATCACTAGAAGAAAGAGAAGATCTAAACTCAATAAGCATGGATGAACTACATGGATTCTTCACAACATATGAAATGAGAATTGAACATGAAAATCCAGATATAAAAGAAGCAAAGTTTAAAGCATTCAAAAGGTCAAATCAAAAAGGAAAGAAAAAAGAAAAAGAACATAGAAGCAGTAGTGACGTCTCGGAAGATGATGAATAAGAGGCAAACTTTGTCAGGAGATTGAACAAGGGAACCAATGACGGATATAAAGGTAAGCTTCCTTTGATTTTTTTTAATTGTGATGGTATTGGTAATTTTTCTAACAAATGTCCTCATAAGAAAAAGAGAAATGATGAAGGTTACTCAAATAGAAAGAAAACATATAAATCCAAAAGAACCACAAAGAAAGTTTTCAAGAAAAGTGGTGCAGACCTCTTTCCCTCAGGTCGAGATCCATGCTAGATCTTCTCTTAAACCATGACAAGGATTAACTGAACTCCTAGTTTAATCCTGTAAAGGATTTCGGGTCTCGTGAGTTGGAGTGCTTGGAATACAATGCCACATCCCTTAGCAATAGTCAAAACATGAAATTGTGACTGTGCTTAAGGTGTAAGCCCCCTCTCCAGCCCATTTTCCAATATGACCACAGGCAAGCCATAACGCAAGAACCTTTCGCAACTCATGACTTCACGAGTTGGAGCACCAACCTCTTGTGGTATTCCCTTGCAAATCCCCGAAACGTGACATGTCAACGAAGTTTGACTCCACCCAAATTGATGGGCGCACGCCACTTGTCAAATCTGTTTACTTCGCTTACAGAGTGGGTCCTTGCCACCTGTTCGCATGAGTCTTTGACTTTCGCAACTTGAGAGAACAACAAACAACCATTCCTCTCCCTCTACAAATCCACGACTCTAAAATCATGCCTTCGATGAGATCAACGGTTGTGTGCCTCCATCGATCCAATAGCCCTCGTTGTATCTGGATATGATAGTCACTATCCTTCCTGAGTTTAAGAGTGTTGAAATACACTCGGTCTTAAGCCTTCCTCTGTTCCACAAGATCCAATGGTTCACGAAACTTTGGCACTTCCTCTTGAAGTGATTCCACCATCCGATTCAACTTCTCTAGGACTTCTGTCCAAAAGACTTGGCATCCTCCCTCCTGAAATTGACTTCTGTGAGATGATTTCGACCTCCGCCTCCATTTGAACACTTCATAGGTTCTATCCCTTCTAAACTTTTGCTTATGAACTCACGGCTTCCAAAAGGGTCCCTACACACACTCCTTGTGGAAATTTTCAAATAACCTCTGGTTATTTGGGTCTTTGACTCTGTTCACCTCTTGTAATAGCAGTCTCTCAATATCCCTCCTAAGTTGGTAAATCCCACACCTTGCTCATCCCGCGCACACCTTGCACGACTCTAAGCTAACCTTTCACTTTGGCCTGTAAAAACACGATTTGAATCTCCTCTGAGGGTTCTGAGATGAAACTCATAGCTTGGTCGGTGCACTCCTTGTGAACCCTCCACTGCACTCTTTGTAGGAGTTATCAGAAAGAGAAACAACTGAAACTCATTCTCTCCTTGTCCAAAATTCAAACATTCAACATAGAATTCTAGAGCATACACACACAGATTTCATTGAAATAAAATGCACATAGAGAATATAAACTAGCCTACAACATACCATTCAACATGTGGTTCCAACAACCATAACAAACACATAGATTGGAATCAAAGATTTCTTCTATCAATTATAGTGCTCCTATACATGGTAAATCACAACATCTAGAATGCATAAATTTCTCTATTCTCCTTTGCAGCTCTACAGCTTACGAAATTTGAATTATGTTACTATGATACAAGGGTTGAGGGTGTCTATCATCTGTTTTCCCTCCTATGCTCCTAAATTGTCTAATGTATTAAATTAAACGTACCTACTTCCATTAAATATACTTAAACTCCTATTACATCCGCAGATAGGACCATATGATCCAAAATCAGTTTTGATCTTCAGATATAAATGCAACTGCACTTTCCTCCTGTCCATTACATTAATGCTTCAAATTTTTAAATTTTGAAACGTTTTCACAAAAATGTGTTCAAATTACATCTGTGTGTTCAACTGTCTCTTTTCTAAGTGTGTGCTTTGGCTTTCTACGATGCTCCTGCATCATACTCCCTCGCTTGAAAATTTTCATGAACTCCTGTTCATGAGATCATTCAATGTTTTTCCATTCTTTTGAATTGTTGCTTCATTCTCCCAGCTGACATCTTCAATTGGATGTCCTTTCCACTTGACCAAGTATTCAAAATACTCTTTTCTCTTGGTCTTTCTGCTAATCCTCTTGTCAATTATGCTTTCCATTTGTGGCTTTTCAGCTACATGCATTTGTTTTGTCAATGGAATTTCTTCCTGTTCACCCTATCCTCCATCTTCTTTAGCTCTGTAAGGGTACAAATATGCGACATTGAATATCGGTGAGATTCCGATCCTATCGGGTAATTCAATCTCATACGTGTTTGTCCCTAATTTTCTTATGACCTTGCACGGTCCAATTTTCTTCATCTTCAGCTTGTTATATGTTCCCCTTGGGAACCTTTCCTTCCTCAAATGCGCAATAATCAAATCACCAACTTCAAATTGAAGTTCTCACCTGTGTTGATCTGCTCTATGCTTGTACTCTTGACTTGAATTATGTAATTTCTCCTTGATTCTGCTATGAAGCTCCCTCATTCCTTCTGCAAAGTCCTATGCACTAGCACTCTTGAATTCAACTTGTTCTAAATCTTTCAATTCAGAGACTCCCCTTGGTTGCATTCCATATACAATTTGGAATGGATTCTTCCTTGTTCTTCTATTGAGTGAATCATTGTAAGCGAATTCTGCCTGTGGCAGAATGTGATCCCATTGACTCTGGTGTTCAGTCACTAAGCTCCTTAACAAATCTCCCAAGATTTTGTTCACGACCTCTGTCTTTCCATCTTTCTGAGGATGATATGTTGAGCTAAAAGACAAATTTTACCCTATCTTCTTCCATAAGGTCCTCCAGAAATGTTCTACGAACTTGGTATCTTGATCTGAAACGATACTCTTTGGCAAGATGTGAAGTTTGACAACTTCCTTGAAAAACAGGTTCGCAATATGAGTTGCATCACTGGTTTTCTGGCATGGTATGAAATGTGAATCTTTGAAAATATATCTACCACTACAAAGATTGAATCATATCCCCTCAATGTCCTTGGAAGTCCTAATATTAAATCCATGCTCACTGCGTCCCATGAACTTTCGGGTATGGGTAATGGCCGATATAACCCTGTGTTATGCCTTTTTCCCTTCGTGTACTGACAAATTCTACACCTGTCCACAAATTTCTTCACATATGTCCTCATCCCTGGACAGTAATATGAGTCATTCAACTTTGATAACGTTTTTTCATGGCCAAAGTGTTCGGCCAATCCTCCATTGTGCTTTTCCTTTAGAAAATTCTCCCTCATGGAGCATTTTAGAATACATAGTTGATTTCCCCTGAACAATAGTCCATCCTAGATCATGTACTCTGTCCATTGGCTTATGTCTCTGAGAATTAGATTCTCATACGCCTCATATTCCTTTTTGAAACATGGATCATCCCTGTACATTTCTTTGAGGTTATCAAAACCCCAAGTCTTAACTCTAAATTCCTGCATAAGAAAACATTTCCTGCTCAAAGCGTCAACAACTTTGTTAGCAGTTCCAAAAATATGCTTAGTCACAAAAGTAAAATTCTACATGTATTCAACCCATTTATCATATTTTTGGTTCAACTTTTCCTATTGAGTCATGAATTGCAAAGCGTGATTATCGCTGTACAAAACTAACTCCTTTGGAACCAAATAGTGCCTCCATTTCTTCAGCACTTGTATGACTGCGTAGAATTCTTTTTCATATGTGGAGTACTTCATCTTTGCTTCATTTAGTTTTTCATTGAAATACACGGCTGACCTGTTGTCTTGGCTTAAGAATGATCCAATAGCAAATCCACTCACGTCACACCTAACCTAGAATGTCTTGCTGAAATATGGCAAAACCAGAATTGGTTGCTCAGTGATCTTCTTCTTCAGCAGGTTGAAGCTCTTCTCCGCTTCCTCCGTCCAGTGAAAAGATTTATGTCTTTTATTCACCATATCCATCATGGATGCACTAATTCCACTGAAGTTTTGAATGAATTTCCTATAGAAGTTAGCCAAACCATGGAAGCTTTGAACTTCAAACACGCTCTTCGGCGATGTCCAATCCTTAATCGCCTTTATCTTTTCTGGATCCATCTTCAATTCATTTGTAGAGATAAAAAAACCCAAATAAATGATTTTTGTCCTCATAAATGACGATTTATTCATGTTGATCAATAATTTCTCTTGATGTAACCTTCTCATTACTGCAGCTAAATGCTTCAAATGCTCTGCTTCAATTTTGCTGAAAATTAATATATCATCAAGATATACAATGACGGATTTCCCAATGAAATCCTTCAGGACTTCGTTCATCAACCTCATGAAAGTATTGGGCGCATTCGTCAAGCCAAATGGCATGACAAGCCATTCATAAATCCCTTCATTCGTCTTGAATGTTGTCTTCCATTCATCACCTTCTCTCATTCTAATATGATGATATCCGCTTTTCAAATCAATCTTTGAAAAAAACTTTGCTCCACTCAAGGAATCCATCAAGTCATCCATCCTTGGAAACGAGAACCTATACCTAATGGTAATTTTTTTGATTTCCCTTGAGTCTGTACAGATTCTCCAACCACCGCCCTTCCTTGGGATGAGCATTGTTGGAACAATGCATGGACTCAAGCTCTCTTGAATCAATCATTTGTCCATTAACTCTTGGACCTATCTCTTAACTTCTTCATTCTCTTGTGGCACCAACCTATAAGCTACTTTGTTTGGAAAACTGGGTCTAGGTATAAGATCGATATGATGGCTTATACTCCTAACAGGTGGAAACTAACAAGGTAGTTCGTCCACTACTATATCAACAAATTCTTCCAGCAACTCCTGGATTTCTTTGGATAAATCATCTATCCTAGTGTTGTTCAAAACAATTTTGGGCTTCCTAACCAAAATGAATTGTGTGTCTTCCTTCTTCTTGAATTCATTAATAAGTTCCTTCCCACTCATGAGAAGTACAATGTTTCTCATATTTGTTTTCACCTCTTTATCCTTAATTGGCAGAAACATGTGTGTCCTACCATTTTTCTCCAGAGTGTATGTGTTCTTTCTCCCATCATGCACCACATTTCTGTCATATTTCCACAGTCTACCCAGCAATAGATGACAAAAATCCATGGGAATGACATCACATAATACCTCATCTTTATATCCTCCTATTTTAAATTCAACTAAACATTGTTTAGTGACATTTACCTAATGTCCTTTTTGTATCCATGAAACTTTTTATGGGCTTGGATGCGCAACAGTCTCTAGCTCCAACTTTTCTACCATTTCTATGGATACAAGGTTATCTATGCTACCGTTGTCCACTATGACCTTGCATACCCTATCCTTGGTTTTGAAAGCAGTCTGAAACAGATTGTTTCTTTGGGATGGGTTCTCTGGCTCCTTCTCCTGTTTCAAGAGAACTTTCCACATCATCAAATATCTTTCACCCTCAGCGTCCTCTGCCTCAACATTCCACCTTTGAGCTTCTGCAATGTGAGTTTCACCACCATATTTATTCCTATCTGAACACTCATAGGATTTATGTCCGATTTTTCCACAGACAAAGAATTTCACTTCACCTCCTCTACCTCTTCCTCTTCCTCTAGCTTGAGGAAAAGTATTTCTATCAGCATATTGCCTCCCCTGTGAGCGTCCTCTTCTCTCAGATTAAGTTTGAGGTTTCTTCCCCTCTTCTTTAGGCTTCTGAGTTCTATCCTGGGAAATTTTCTTGCCTATGCTTTGACTTCTACCTCGACCTCTTTGACCTTGCTTTCATCTCAGCTTCTCTTCATCTTTTAGAGCCATCTGATAAGTATCTTCTACAGTTCAGACGAATGTCATGCTCATCTCTTCATGAATGTCATATCGTAAACCATTCATATACCTGGAAACTTTCTCATCATCGCTTTCCCGATGACCTTCTCTGATGTTTATCCTATAGAACTCTTAAGTGTATTCTTTTACTAACATCAGCTTCTGTCTCAAATTTTGCATCCTCCGAAATAGATTTATTTGATAATCCCTGGGTATAAACTTGGCTTTCATTTTTCCAAACATTATATCCCAGCTCTTGATTTTCTACTTTCCCTTGCAATGTATGTCAGCCTGCAGTTCATCCCACCACAGTGTTGCATGCCCTTTAAGTCTAGTAACGACATGTTTGAATTTATTGTCTTCCTCGACATCCTCATAGTTGAAGTGTTTCTCTAGATCTCTAATCCAGTCTAGAAGCTCTTCAACATCTAGGTTGCCCTCGTACATTGGAATATCCATTTTTTCCCTAGCACCTATCCTTGCAACAACCCTGAATAGGCGTTCTTCTACAACTTCTTCCCCTTCATTTTCAGCTTCATTTTCACTTTCATCTTCGCTGATATCCCTAGTGTCAACTGTTCACCTCTGTGATGTCTCCATAGAATCAAGTCTGGCACATAATTCACGCATTTCTCTTTCCACTGTTGGATCAGGCATGGGCCTTTCTCTTCTTCTCCGCAAAATGGCTGTAAAATTCCTCTTCTCTCTGTTGTAGAAAGAAAAGAATTTTTTATGGGCTCTGATACCACAACTGGTGAAAACCTCCTGCCCTCAGGCCGATATGCACAAAGGATCTTCTCTTAAACCATGAAAATGGTTAATTGAACTCCTTGTTTAAGCCCGTGAAGGATTTCGGGTATCGTGAGTTGGAGAGCTTCGAATATAATGCCATAGCTCTTGGCAATATCCAAAACGTGAAATTGTGAATGGGCTTAAGGTGTAAGCCCCTTCTTCAGCCCCTTTTCCAATATGACCACAACCAAGACTTAACATAAGCACCTTTCGTAACTCACAACTTCTTGAGTTGGAGTGCCAACCTCTTGTGCTCTTCCCTTGCGAATCCCTAAAACACGATATGTCAATGAAGGTTGACTCCACCCAAAGAGACGGGCACACGCCACCTGTCACCTCTGTTTACTCCTCTTACAGAGTGGGTCCTTGCCACCTGTTCACACAAGTCTTCAACTTTTGCAACTTGAGATAACAACGAACAATCGTTCCTCTCCCTCTACAAATCCCCAACTCCAAAATCACCCTTCAACGAGATCGACGGTTGTGTGCCTACCTTGATCCAACAACCCTCTTTGTATCTAGATATGACAATCACTATCCTTCCTGAGCTTAAGAGTGTTGAAATACACTCGGTCTTAATCCTTCCTTTGTTCCACAAGATCCAATGGCTCATGGAACTTTGGCACTTCCTCTTGAAGTGATTCCACCATCCGATTCAACTTCTCCAGGACTTCTAGCCAAATGACTTGGCATCCTCCCTCCTGAACTTGACTTCTGTGAGATTATTTTGAACTTCACCTCTCTTTGAATGCTTTAGAGGTTCTATCCCTTATGAGATTTATCTTATGAACTCATGGCTTCCAAAAGGGTACCTACACGCACTCCTTGCAGAAATTTTCAAATAACCTCTGGTTATTTGGGTCTTCGACTTTGTGCACCTCTTGCAACAACAATCTCTCAATCTCCCTCCTGAGTTGGTAAATCCCAGACCTCACTCAACCTATGCACACCTTGCACGACTCTAAGATAACCTTGCACTTTGGCCTGTAAAAACATGATTTGAATCTCCTCTAAGGGTTCTGAGATGAAAATCATACCCTGGTCAACGCACTCCTTGTGGACCCTCCACTACACTCTTTGCAAGAGTTCTCAGAAAAAGAAACAACTGAAACTCATTCTCCCCTTGTCTAGAATTCAAACATTCAACATAGAATTCTAGAGCATACACACACAGATTTCATTGAAATAAAATGCACATAGAGAATATAAACTAGCCTGCAACATACCATTCAACAGGTGGTTCCAACAACCATAACAAACACATAGATTGGAATCAAATCTTTCTTCTATTAATTCCAGTGCACCTATACATGGTAAATGACAATAGCTAGAATGCACAAATTTCTTTGTTCTACTCTGCAACTCTACAACTTACAAAATCTGAATTATGCTACTATGATACAAGGGTTGAGGGTGTCTATCATCTGTTTTCCCTCCTATTCTTTTAAACTATCTAATCTATTAAATTAAACCTACCTACTTGCATTAAACAAACTTAAATTCCTATTACATCTGTGGATAGGAACATATGCTCCAAATTCAGTTTGGATCTTCAGATATAAATGCAACTAGACTTTCCTCCTGTCCATTACATTAATGCTTCAAATTTTGAAATTTTGAATCATTTTCACAAAAACGTGTTCAAATTACATCTACATGTCCAACTGCCTCTTTGGCTAAGCGTGTTCTTTGGCTTTCTACGATGCTCCTGTATCAAAAATATTATGAACCAAAGAAGACATATCATCATCAGATGAGGATGAAGTCAGTGATAGTGAGACAGAAAGAATTCTATTCATGGTAGTAGAAGACTCTGATAAAGAATATTATGAAGAAGAATATGAAGAGGTCGAAGAATAATATGAAGAGGAATAATTTGACTACCAAGAATAATTTTTGTGTGCCATAGAAGTTATCAGAAGAGAAAATAAGAAAAACAATAAACTACAAGTAGAACTAGACAAGAAATAAGACACTCGGGAACAAGAACAAGTGATCAAAAATTTGAAGGCTCAAATTGAAGAAGATAAAAGAATTGAAGAATCACTCAAAGAAAAACTAGAAGGAAGAGACATGATCATTGGAAATTTGGAAGCATAAATTGTCACATTAAGAAAGGATATTCAAAAGAAAAATATGCAGAATAGCTCAAAAGTTTTGAATGACATTATCAGTAGTCAAAAACCTCATCATGACAAGTCTGGACTTGAATACAATAAAACAGAAAAGGGATCAAGGTCCAAAAAAATAGAACAAGAAACATATCCAAAAAGCTATACAGAAACAATCAAAGGGGATATGAAGATCTACAAAGAAAATTACAGGGACACTCCTCCACCGAGAAGATTCATATTTCAGAAACAACGACCAATAGAAACATATAGGCTTCAGGAAGAAGAAGGATTCATAAGAGTACCTCCTTTCAAAAGATCTTCAACTCCCAGGTATCAAACTATATTTTTTGGTTTATGTTATGCATGTAATAATTTTGGACATAAAGCTGTGAATTGCAGAGCTAACAATAGGAACATAAAAAACTTTGAAAGTCATATGCAAAATGGTTATATAAGAAGGCCTTGTGAAACACAGAGAAGAAGTTACAAAAGATTTGAATCTTTGAGCACTAAAGTGGAATGTTACAAATGTAACAACTTTGGACACATGGCCAAATATTGTAGAATGACAGTCCCTCCTAGAGAACCACAACAAAAGAAAAAACAGTCATAGATAGGAACCTCAGAAAAGGACATGGATAAGAAAGCAGAATCAATATAGCAATGGAGAATGCACACTCGCTCTACAATCTAAGAAGAAGAAACGTGGTTGGTATGTTGACATTGGCTATTCAAAACACATGAAAGGTGATAGAGATAGGTTTCTTACATTAAGAAAGAAAAGAGATGGATCGCTCTCCTTCGTAAATGATGATTCAACTAAAATCATTGGAAAAGGCATAGTTAGAATTGGGAACAAGAATACCAAGGCAAAAAATGTTCTACTAGTAGAAGATACGAAACATATTCTTCTAAGTGTCAATCAAATGTGTGACCAAGGTCATAAAGTTACTTTCAATTCACAAAAGTATGAGATAAGAAAAGAAGGTTCAAGAAAATTGATTGCAATAGCTGTGAGAACTTCAAGAAACATATATGTATTAAGTGAAATTGGAAATGAAAAGTGTTGTCTAGGAAAGGAAGATGAAATTTGGCTATAGCATAGAAGAATGGGTCACATAAATTTTTATAAACTTGTCAAAGTCATCAAAAGGGAATCAGTTAGAGAAATTCCCCAGATCACGAAATGAACCAACACTTTATGCAAGCATTATCAACAAGGAAAACAAACAAACACCAAGTTTAAATCAAAAGAATATGCAACGACAAGACCACTATAAATTGTGCATAGTGATCTAGTTGGACCAACTACAACAAAGGGTTTAAAAGGTGAGAAAAACTTTATGTTATTAGTTGATAATTATACAAGAATGACTGCAGTTTTCTTTCTCAGGAATAAGTCGAAATCTTTTGAAAAATTCAAGGTCTACAAGGAAATGGTTGAAAATGAAATGGATTCAAAAATAAAATGCACAAGATCTGATAATGGATGAGAGTTCACTTCAAAGCAATTTATGGACTACTACAACAGGCATGGAATAAAAATGAAATTCTATGTTGCTAGGACACCTCAATAGAATGAAGTTGTTGAAAGAAAGATTATGATATTACAGGAAATGGCTCGAACAATGCTAATGGATTCCAAATTGACAGATATATTTTGGACACATGTAGTGCATACAACAATTCACATTCAAAACAGAGTAATTCTCAGAAACAACACTAACAAAAATCCCTACGAGCTATGGAAAGGAAGACCAACAAATGTGAAGAAATTCAGAGTTTTTGGAAGAAAATGCTACATCAAAAGAGAAGATGGCAGAATAGGAAAGTTTGACTCTTGTGTGGAAAAAGGAGTACTTGTTGGTTACTCAAGTACAAGGAAATAATACAAGTGTTACAACCTGAGATTGAACAAATTTGTGGAAAGCATCAACGTAACAATTGATGAAACAGGTAGACAAGAATTAAAGAAAGAAGAAAAAGAATCAATGGAACAACTTTATGAAGAAGATGCAGAAGATGAAAAAGAAGTAGAAGGGGAAGATGAAGAGGATCTGATAGAATCAGAAAAGCAAGTTCAACAAGTTCCTCCAAAGACACCTAGCATACGAGTATAGAAGAATCATCCTTCAGATTAGATTATCGGAAACAAATATGAAGGAGTTGAGACTAGAAGAAGAATCTATTCACCAGAACAAATGCACCTAGCACTCTCATCTACGATTGAACCAACCTGTTTTGAAGAGGCCATCAAGGATGAATTTTGGAATAAGGCCATGGTTGAAGAATTGGATAAAATAGAGAAAGATAACACTTGGGAATTGGTTCCAAGACCAAAGGATAAGAATGTGATCGACAAAAAGTGGGTATACAGGAATAAATTGAATGAAGATGGACATGTTACAAGAAAAAAAGCTAGATTGGTATGTAAAGGATATGCACAGGTTAAAGGAATCGACTTTGAAGAGACATTTTCCCCAGTTGCCAGAATGGAAGCAATCTGATTGCTCTTAGCTTATGCATGCTCCAAAACTATTGAAGTGTATCAGATGGACATAAAATTATATTTTCTGAATGGGGAACTTGAAGAAGAAGTCTACATTGAACAACCAGAAGGATTTTAGTTGTCAGAGAATGCAGATTATGTGTGTAAATTAAAGAAGGCCTTTTATGGTCTAAAATAGGCTCTTAGAGCATGGTACTCTAGACTGGATAAATATCTACAGTAGGCAGGGTTCAAAAAAGGAAGTGTAGACAACAACCTCTACATCAAGGTAACTCAATATAGTATTTCATTAATTGAAGTTTATGTTCATGATATTATTTTTGGAAGTAAAAATGAAATGTTAAGCCAGAAATTTGCAAATGACATGCAAAATGAATTTGAAGTGTAATTTATTGGAAAACTATCCTTCTTTTTGGGTCTTCAGATACATCAAAGAAACCAAGGAATTTTTATTTCTCAAACCAAGTATATCAAAGAAATGTTAAAAAGGTTCATAATGGAATATTGCAAACCAGTTATCACTCCCATGCAAACTAGTTGCAAGTTGAGAAAACATGATGATTCAAAGTCTACAGATCAGACACAATACATGTCAATGATTGGTAGCCTACTATATGTGACAACATCCATACCAGATGTAATGCAAGAATTTGGACAGGTGGCATGATTTCAAGAAGCACCAAAGGAATCACATGTACTAGAAGTGAAGAGAATTTTCAGATATCTCAAAGGAACGGAAGAGTTTGGATTATGGTATCCAAAAGGAAAGGATCTATCACTTATTGCCTACACAGATGCAGATTGGGAAGGTTGCATTGATGACCGATGAAGCACTAGTGGAGAAACGTTCTACTTGGGTGAGTGTTTAGTATCATGGCTAAGCAAGAAACGATCATAAATATATTTATCTACAGCCAAGGTAGAGTATATTGCAACAACAACATGTTGTACATGGGCTCTATGGATGAAACAAACTCTGATAGATATACAGGTTGAGTATGATGAGCCCATTCCAATCTATTGTGATAATACAAGGGACATAAATATCTCAAAGAACCCAATGATGCACTCCAAGACGAAGCACATTCCAATCAAGTATCACTTTCTACGGGAACAAGTTGCAGAAAAGAACATCAAAGTTGAATATGTGGGCACAAAATAACAAGTGACAGACATCTTTACAAAACTGCTTCCACAGGAAGCCTTTGAGTATCTTCACCAGAGGCTCAAAGTTATTTTTGCTCCAAAATGAATTCTTTTGAATTATTATCTTATGTGTCTTAGATGTACACAAGGAATAACCATAGAGAGGATAGTTTAGGTTGGGAGATTGGACGAGTCAGTTAGGGGGAGTAGACCCTAATGGAAAGATACATTTTCCATTGATGAAAAAGGAGGAGATATTTATCACATGCAGAGGACAAAGGCATGGTTCCAGGGGGAGCAGTGGTCACAAAGATGCAGACATGGTTCCAGGGGGAGCATGAGTGATATGATTTCAGTATTGCATCAGAGTGTTTCCATCAATTCCAAAGGGGGATATTGTTGATAAACTGGGTTGGTTGTCATTGATGTCAACCTTTGAAGAAAGTGTGGCAACGAATTCCGGTAGCACAAAGGTTTGGGTAATGTACCCAAGTTTGTTTGATGTATAATGGTATGCGTTTTGATATATTTTTAGGTAAGACTATTCTAGATGGATATTACACGTCATTCCATTTATGGTGGTATGTGGAACGTCACATAACTCCTCACGGTTTGAGATTTATGGCCTTACGGAGTTGGAGGACCCTCATATGTTGGCTTGAAGTTCCAAAAGGTCAAAGAAGTCAAAGTTCTTGGAAAGAAGAAATTATTTAAATAATAAAGTGAAGTGAAAAAGTCAAATAGGATTATTTAAATAATAAAGTGAAGTGACAAAGTAACAGAGGATTATTTAAATAATAAAGTGAAGTGACAAAGTCAAAGAGGATTATTTAAATAATAAAGTGAAGTGACAAAGTCAAGGAGGATTATTTAAATAATAAAGTAAATGGAGAAATTTCTAATTATGGAAAGCGGCTATAAGAAGGTTAACCCTAAAATGAGGAAAATGGGTTAAGTATTCAATTGGCTATTGGATATATGGACAAGTGGAAATTTGTCAAAGTTGGACATAGGTGACTATGTGGACAAAGTGGCTATGTGGACAAAGTGGCCTAGAAGATGCTTCTAAGGAAGCTACTTGGAGAGTATAAATAAGAGGCAAGGCTCTCTCATTTTAAACACACTTGAGCATATTGAATATCTACAGGTGACTGAGGTAACCAAATTATATATAAGTCGAATTTCATAGGTAATGTGAAGTAAAGAAGGTCGAAATTCAAGGGAGGATAAATTCTTTTGATGATGCTTTCTAAGGTATGTTATTTACAGGTCATCTCACCATTTTTGCAATAACGCTTTTCTAGAATGACTCAGACCGTGAAATTGGGATTCCATTGAGAAAACATATCCAATTAGGTGTGGTAATAATTTAATCTTGTGGATTGTTGTATTTTTGGAGTTACACTCTGTGGAAAATAGGGTTTGTGGCTAGTCCTGAAACTAGTCTAAAACAAGTGTTTCGGGTAAAAATGTCATAAGTTTTTCATAACAGATCCAATTTCAGTAAGACCAAATGTTTTGGTTAGATTATAGTCTATAGTATGTTTTGTACAATTTTCATATCCATAAAACAAATATTATGTGCGGGGCACGCTCTACAAGTTCACTCTCTAGAATAAGCCAGAATTCAATAAGGTATGTCATTTTTTCTATAACACCTTTTTGGAGAGGTTCCAAGTACTGACACCTAGAATAATAGCATAAAACAAACTGAAGAACATTGTGTACTATTTTCATATATTTATTCATTACAAGTACATAGTTATGATTATTTCAAGTTAGGGTTGTTGACTAATCCAAAACTAGTCATGTGAGACTAAAGTAATTTTTGATGAAAATTTTAGTCTCTTGTTGTTAAAGTTAAGGAAGGTTTGCAGGTATGTGATCATATAAACTAGGTCTATTACAGAGTTACAAATCAGATTTGGATGATGAAATTGATGAAAGATTTTGGTTGAGGTTGAGGTGCAGGTTGGTGCATGGTTGATGCACTTATTTATGGTACAGGTTGATTACAGGTTGAGGTACATATTGATGCATGGTTCAGGTTATTGGTATAGGTTGTTTGGTGCAGATTGATTGGTATAGGTTTACAACAATATATCTCACAATGATATTTTAACAGTGGTTCCATCATTCTACTTATACGTCGGGGTGGTTGGATGGGGCAAGGACATGTGGTTGAAGCCACCTTCTAGTTGTAGTCGGAGAACATAGGGATTTGTAGCATCCTTCTGGTTGTAGCCAGAGAATTGGGGAGTTGTAACTTCCCTTAGATTGTATCCCGAGAAACTAGGGGTTTAGTTCAACTACCTTTCTTTTTTTAATCTTAGTTAGCTTAACCAATAAGTTGAGACAAGTAAATAATAATAAATAAATTATTTAAATAATAACTTAATAGGTGGGACCCCTTGTTACTCCAATTTTCATTTCTTTAATTATCAACAAAATATGAAATATAACACCCAAAAAATATGCTCAAACATTTTCCTTGTAACTCCCATCCTCATATAAATAGTCAAATATTTTAGTATGAAAAATAAAACACAATTGTTGCCCAAAAATAGAATTATATCCATGTTGTCCAAAAACATTATGCCTAAATGTATCTTTGTTGTCCAAAACATTTTGTCATCCTACCAATAAAATATGTTCTCAAAAATAACATTAAAACCCATATTTCTTGTAAGAGGTGGTTTTCCTTTTTTCACTGTTGCCTTCCTTTGATCCTTTTGATGATTTATCTTGTGCAACAACCTACAGTTGATTGGGAGCTTGCGGCCAAATTTCATTCTTGACATGGGAAGAACTATATTTAAGGTGGACATGAGAGGAAAATGATTCATAAGAGTCTCTGGAAGACTTGGAAGGATTGTATACCCCTTTTCCTTTATATATTTCTGGCTTGGGAATGGAAGTTTTGATCTCTTTCTTGTATGAGAGGATTGGACTAGTGAGGCAACACGATCAATTTGGGTGTTTGGGTTGAATGGTGGTGGAGGAGGAGGCAACGATAATGATAATGTAGGACAACCATGATGATGTACAACACGTTGATGGAAAATTTATTTCCAACCATCATTGATAGATGGCTCTAGCTGCATAGAGACATGAGGGGGGACACAGACACCAGAGAAGTTTTGATGAGGCTAGAAAGGAGGTCTCTTAGGTCTAATTTGTAGAATCCCTTGTCCAACTAAATTAAATAATCCATCTTGGAAAAGATGATTCAATTCTTGCGGATCAATGTCAAAATGAATTGAGAATCATGGCCTTCTATGGCCCTTTTTCCAATCATTACCTCTGCCTCGGTTGGCACCTATGTCATTTCTACCCCTACTAAAAAAACTCATCCCGAAGGAAGATTCCAATTAGAATATGAAATTTTTTTAACCATCCATTCATTAAAACTCTACCTAAATAAAATCAAAATGTTGGCTCTATCATTCAAAATAGAAGCATATGCAATCCATCACATTTCCAATTTAATAACAATTGCATTGGAACATGGAGTTATAGGTTCATCAAGACAATGGGGGGCTTTGTAATGGATGAAAAATGATAGTATGAACGGGGATGAATAAATGGATATTGTTCAAGAAAAATAAAGAACTTTATTCTCCTAAAAACAATGTCTCCATATCATAATTTCCAATTCCAGTCATCATCCAATCCTTTTCCATTCCTTTTCAAATGAAATTCATAATAATAGAACAAGGAATAATTAAATGTTATTAGGAAGATGGCGGGCATAAAATGAGTGAAAAATAAAATTATGAACGAGAATGAAATGATTAGTGTTCTATTTTAGAAATTATCATTTATTCAATTCCATGATAAACATTAATGTCTTGTGTTGAAACCATATTGAATTTACCACTTTTCATCAAGCCAATTATTTCCAAACCAACATGAAAAAAACCCCAAACAACCAAATTTTGGTTTTTCCATAACCATTTCTTTTAAAACTTCAACATACAGTATCCACGAAATAATAAATTTTAAACTGTTAAATATCAAACTCGAGGGAAATCTCAAATCTGTCAAACTTTGTAAGTTTAATATATTTTTTTTTAAACCATCGATTTCCTTTTAAATAGGTAAAGCGTTTTGTAGGAGACTGTTGACAAAGAAATTTTGGACTTGGTTATAGAAGTCAGCATGAAACACTGAGAAAAGAATCATAAATCCATCAATTGTTCTTTACAACATAACCCCAAAATAACTGCTACGAAATAATACTGGGTTCGAAACCCCAATGTGAGCTTAGTAGTCATTGTTTCATCAAATCCATACTAAATTCAAAGTCAACTGAATACCCTCATGGATAAATAAAAAAATGAGGCACGATTTTGTGGGTTTAATCAATCTTCCAATGGTTGGTTCAAAACAATTAGACAATATTTCGAATATGGGTTTAAATTTATTACTTTCCCATTTGTATTGGATGGGGAAACAAATCCTGGAGTAGACATAGTGGGCGTGAGGTTTGAACTGTGGATTGCAAGCGAAACAATAACTATCCCTTCCCAAAACAAAATTTCAAAGTGACAACAAGACATAATACATAGGCCTTCATAACTTTGCAAACAATAGTAATAATAATAAGAAAGGACTGTATATCCTCCAAGGTCTAGACATGAGGTGAGGGTACTATACAATAGTCATGAAACCTAATTGTTTTTTTTTCTTTATAGAGAAAACCATTTAAAATTAATCATGAAAAATGAGTGAAACCGAAAGTATTCACCCATAGATATTTTCCAACAGTGATACCATAGTATTACCAAAATTTTCTCTAGGCACAATACAACCATACACTTAAAAAAAAATAGAGAATGTCGAACACTATTTTAAGTTTGAATAGCTTAAATTACAAAATGGAAGAAACCCAAATTGAAAGGTATTTTTACAAGGCCAGAATGCTCACAAAAAGTTCCTATAAACTTTGGAAATCAAACACATTCTGCATGCAAACTCTAAGAGCGAACAAGACGATTTTATATAGAGTAGAGCCAACAATCCATGAATGAAGAGATAAAATCTAAATACCTGAAAGAATAATTCTAGAAAACTATATAGCACAATTATTTTTCCACCAAGGTTCAAGTACAATGGATACGCTACTAACCAGAGAAACCAAAACAAGTGCGAGAATTATAGTGAAGGTGGTATCTTCGAGGTAGGGTAAGAATGATGTGAAGTAAATGCATGTTTCTTCACATATTCTACATTAAATGCCATCAACCAAAACCAACGATGGAAAACACTCATCCTCTAAAACCTCGTTCCAAACATACGTCAACCATACTTTAGCTACTTGCCGCATAAATTTCCAACATCAAAAATAAGGTTCAAGGTTGATATACAGATCCAATCTATTATATGCTCATCATATACTTAGAATCAAAATAAACATAGCCCACATTGTTTTCTAATGGCAGATTACCATACCACATAACAATAAATTTCCAAAATATACCATAAGTTTGCATGTAGCATGCACTTAGTATTTGAATAACATATCAAAATCTAGGTGTAGCAAGAGGAAAATGTATAATGAAATAAACATTCCCTTCCCTCAAAATCAAATTGATAATACACCCAACATCTATTAAATGCAAATAGAACCGAATTAGGATATTTTCTTTTTATTTTCAAACTGTGAAATTCTTCTTGTAAGGTAATCATGAGCGCAACTTGAAGATGTTAACAAGAAGACACATTTCTCTTCCTTATTATATATATATATATATATATATATATATATAAGAAATAATGCATTGCAAGTCATTTTCAGGAAGGGACTTCATGTTGCAATTTTGGGCGTCAACACTTCATATTGTGATTTTCAGAGGAAGTTTGACAATGTTCGGACTGGGATTTTCGAGGAATTTACGTATCGAACAATTTCATTTCTGATGGGAAGAATACGAAGATGATTTTCAACAGAACTGTGGAGGTCTATCATCAACTTGAATAATCCAAGAATATAAATGATTAGGATCAATTCTAATTTTGAGATCAATGGTTTGAATCTAAGGATTGTTACAAGAAAAATTTAGTGAATATTTCTATGAAAATTCCAATTTTTCTAAGGTCTTCATCTTATAGGGAATTTTTGAGGGCCTAAACAACACTTTTAGAAAATAAATTTAATATGTGTGTCCTTCCAATACATAAAATTATTTAAGCTAAAATAATATAGCTCGAAGACAAATTTCTAACGGTGTAAACCATTCGTCAAACATAGCTAATATGAGGAAGTTACAGGCCAAACAATGGAGGGTAAATTTGAGACCCAATTAACTTATGAGGGCCATAACTTCCTACTCCGGAATTGGAATGGGGCATAGGAGTAGTCGATGGAAATATTATGATCCATAGAAGACAACCATTGAGTCATATTTCGGATGTGAGTATGTAAAATTATGTTTGGAATGAAAGAAGACACCTATAGCATACAAGAGTAAATTGGATAAAATAGCCTAAACTTCTTTGGACCATAAATTTGATCTCGGAGCTCGGATTTGAGAAAGCAAATAGTTGCTGGAAAGAACTTAAGGAGAAGAAGAAATATTTCTACCCATAATTTGAATTGGGAATTATATTTTCTCATAAAGTGATAAAAGAGATTGTTGTATCAATAAATGAGTGGAAATTGCAACATGTGGATGTTGTAACTTTTCACTTAGAACTCTGATTGAGGCATGAATATAGTCGTTGTAGAGATGTTTGAGAGAGGAATGCATCCAAAGAATCAAAATTTTAATTTTGGTACATTGTTCCCTTCATAAATTAGGATATAGAATGACCCGTAGCATTAAATGACAAAATTTCTATACTATGCATAATTCTAACAAAAATGGTTGTTTGCACAAGGTGCAAAACTAGAAGTATAATTGGATAAATTCAAGTCTAGGATTAAATATTAGAGTAATGGAAACATGGAAGAAATTGTAGAAGTTGGTTGAGGAAATAAATAGATATAGGACAAGTAAAGGAAAGTGGAATTGGATTCCAAGAACGATGTAATTACTCAATGTGAAGATTTTTCCAAATAGCGTCAAAGTTTGGAGAAACCTTCCAGACGATAGAGGTGAGTGCCAAAAGTCATTTTTGTGTAAGGAAGAGTGTATATTATCAAGATATTCCTATGCATAATCCTATAGGCACACTTGAAGTGAAATATCTGGAAAATAAAGATAAGTTTAACTTACTAACATGCCATTGTTAATAAGTAGAAGAGCACTCTACATAGAGTATTGTGCGAAAGGGATTTCTAAAAAGAGGATAAGATTCCACAATTGATAATTGTGTGGGTTTGTTATAGATTAATTCTAAGGTCCATTTTATAGGGAAGTAGGTAAATCTTGTAAATTTTGTTGAAGCATCAAATATATGCAAAGGAAAGTGTAGGATTGCAGAGTAGGTGATGCAAGGTTGACAGAGGTCTAAGGAAGAACAAGGGAATGTTAGTATTCAGCTACTATAGAGCATGGATGTGTTACATAGTAATTTAATAGAGATTACCACATAAATCATGATGACAATAAATGAGAAAATTCATTGCATGCACAAGGAGTCAAGAAGGACTCCATAGCCTTGAAGGTAGAAATATAGTGAAGGATACAATCTTTCTAGAAGAGAAGGAAAAAGGATATCATGAGATGAAGTGTGATGCATGGAGTGGATGAGTAATATCTATGAGAAAGCATAGGAATATGGGATGAAGATATTGTTGGATATGATCTAGGAACCCTTGTCTAAAAGTACACAAGAAAGAAAGATGCCTCTATAATTAGAGTTCACAACAAAAGAAGGGTACAGGTGCAAATGGAGGATGTGTAACATTCCATTTAGAGTAGAGTGGTCTTGAGTGGCCAAGTAGTGCTTCACAATGAATCACTCAATGAAGTATTTAAAATCGAGCAAATCCATGGATGGAAAAAAATATTAGAAAGATGACATAAAAGAATATTTCATACTGTTGAAATGTCAATCGATGATAAAGGTATTTCAAGATCGGTTTAGTCTAGGAAATGGTGAGTGGATAATTAGATTATAATGCTAATGTTTAGTTGGAGTAGTGCATGTTATAGCACTATGAATATTAAGAATTTAGCCAATAGAGGTTGGGAGAGTTTTTCTCTGCCTAAAGTAAGCAGATGTGAGATGGAAACACTAATGGATCTAGTTGCTGGAAATGCAGAATGGCCAAGTGGGGGCTTGGCTAGTAGGTGTAGAATAGGGGCCAATGGTGTACAATTGAGCATAATAGTTGTTATCACTAAAATTTCGTCCACACATGGTTATAATAATTCAACATTGTCAAACAGTGATGAAGTCATCCATGGACCTGAATTAACACCAAAGCATTCATAAAGAATAAAAAACTATACAAAGTAGTGAAAAATTGAAGGGCGTTATGTAGGCACTGGGCGCACGCACACATGCGCGGAATAGGAATGTAGAAATCGTGCACATGCGCACGATGCGCGACTGTTATCGAAAAAATCCACGCACCTGAGAAACGACGCATTTATGAGAGTGGTCGGCCTCCCACCCACTTCTGGTTCAACTCCTAAGCTGATTTGACACTCAAATCTGGAATGGATTTGACTGGATGGCTGGTCAAAGACCTAGAAATTCCCTAATTAGCCTCTTTACACACTACAAACCAGTTGAACAATAGCTCAAAGGAATGCTATAAAAAGGCCATGAATACACTTCATTTTTCGAGGAATTCAAAACAAAGTTATGCTGCCATTATTCTCTTGAGGACTCCATCCTTGCCAAGAGTATATTTGCACCATTGCATTGGGAAATCCATCTCACCCCTTGAGTGGATTAGCAAAGAGTTCTTTCGCCATTTTCATTTTTATTTGTTGTAAGAAGAGCTTGCTTGTGGGGGTCCAAGAGCCCTCCCTTGGAGGAAGAAGGGACTCATAGTCCCCTTGCTTCTCGGTGTTTTCTTTCACTAATATTAGCCTTATCATTGGTGACATGGGTCTCATTGTTATTTTTGTCTCTATGTCCCTATGCTCATAAATTTAGTTTTTATTTCATTTCTTAGTTTAATTCTTAGTTGTTGTTTTCTATTTCTTTCCCTAACTCTTTTCCTTGCAGCTGTCCTACTCAGCAGACCCAACTGAGCTTGCAAGCACCTCTATTTTGCTCACTAAGGTGATGAAAGAGGTGCAACAGATTGGCGACTCCACCAGGCAAAGGTATCAATTTCCTACCCCATTTGGGTTTTTCTTGCTCTTCTTTTAGTTTTTTTAACTTGCAGGTGCACTGAGCGGCCTAATCCGACCTGCCAATCAGCCAATTCCAAGTTGAATTGAGAGAAATCCATCTGGATTTTTCATTCTCGGTCGTGTGTCATATATGCATGGGTTTTTAGGCCCACAAACGTGCATCCTTCGCACATGCGCTTAAGTCACAACTCTTTTCTGCGCACGTGCACTTGTTGAATTTTCTCTGTTCACGCACATGCGCTCTGTGTTCCTCTGTCTCCACTGAGACCCGTGCATCTGTGCAAAAATTCACATTGTAAAGTTGTTGAGATGTGGGGAAGGCCATTTTCCTTCTTAAAAATTATTTCAAGCATGTTTTAAAGCTGCACCACACTTAGGCCCCTCATCATATAAAGGGGTTAGTCAAAAACACATAGGCACTTAATGGGTTAAAATCAATTTTCTCTTTTGCTTTCATTTTCGCCACATGGATGGCTTGTTTTGACTCACAAGATAATTTGGAAATAATTTTCAATCACATTTAACTTTCATTGGGACTAGAAGTTGAATAACAATCGCTTAGTAT
>ML778732.1:813852-829972 GCA_009831015.1 Picea engelmannii | reverse complement strand
TGACATCTAATTCACTAAAAATTGGCACACTTTCACTCACACACAAAAGTCACTTATCACTCAGATAGCTTCTTCTTGAAACGTGGAGGTCAAAGTAAGTTTCCTCCAAAGGGATTCCGAAAACACCCCACCCTTTTCTTGACAAAACTATCCACTCCCATTTTAATCAACGAGGTTGGTTTACACCCCCAACCTCCCAAAACAACTACATCTAAATTCTTTCTAAAAACTCACTAAGTTTTCCTCCACAGGAGGTGCCAAAAGAATTTTTTTAGTCTAGGTAGGATTTCGGGGATAGGCATCCAAATAACTCCCCATCATCTGGTTCTCACATTGTCAAAACCATAGAATTTGTCAAATAGGGAACTGAAAATCCTCCAAGTCAAGTGTTCCTAACACCATAAGGCAGGGAGATACCCATGAAGGGTTGAAGGCTGAAGTCAGGTTGTTCTGTGCGTCCCCCCTTGAGGCACCCACCTCTTGGACGGGATCCAGCCCGTGACCCATTTCTTAGGCCAAAAATCTAAATGTCTCACTTTGACCGAGGTACCTAGTGACCAAATTTTAGGACATGTACCTAGGTGGAAATTGTGGGCTGCAATTGCACCTTGATTGGATTTCGTGTGGCTATTGGGAAATATTGCTAGCTCTTTCGGGATATACCCCCTTCACCCCTCATTATAACCAATTATTTCATCCTTATCTAGTTTCTCTTCCAGTGACTTCAGACCCCACTGTTGAGTACTATTGGAAGGTCCAGTGCTATTTGAGAGGAAGGACGTTACGTCTTCTAAAATACAAGCATTTGTTTTCTTTTTGATTCCCCATGCAAACAAAACCCACTTACTATTATAACCCTAAAATGCACCACACAGGCTTACCTGGCATCAAGCCAACTCATGCCTCTTCCTTGCCAAAGCCATGCTGAATAAAACCTTGAAAAAACACTTAAATCAAGCAACCCGCGCCCTAACCTCTCACTGGGCGTGTTGGACTACTTGTTGGGCTTATACTGCACACGATGGAATGTGGGCTAGCCCACTACAGCCCGCGTTTACCTAACAAAGAAAAAAATCAAGAAAGTTTCCGTCGGGACGAAAAGCTTTGGGTCATTTAACTGGAACTCCTAGCCATGCATGGCCGAGAGTTCGTCTAAAACCATAGCTCCTTCTAGTCTATAAAAGAAGGGGTAGGGTTACTATTCAAAGGAGGAAAATCATAACAAAGAAACTCTGCCCAATTGCCGAATCCGTTTTGTCCCAACCCTTTAGCCTTTCCTCAAGATTTAGGAGAATTCAAGCAAATCAGTTGGAGGACAAAGAAGAGGAGGAGCCCAGGATCAGGATCGAGGAACGGTGGCCGGTCTCTATAATCATTGTAAGTTGGTTCATATTGAGATTAATAAAAAGATACTTTTCCCGTCCCAAATACATGAGTCTTATATGTTTTATGTGATTTGTGTTTAATCTCTAACCCTCTAGTAGAACAATAGCATGCATGCATAGTTTTGTCTTGATTGCAGGATCGCTTTTTGGAAGGAGCAACAGAAGCAAGGAGACAAAATTTCAACGGAGGATCTACACCAACCGTCGATAAAAAGGTTAGTTGGTTCTTCCCTTGTTTGCTTGTGAAAAAGGGTTTTAGGTTGGGGTAGAAGGTTAAAAGTAGTTTATGAAGGGCCATGATCTGCATACAAGTTTAAAGCCCTAGCTTGTTAGTTCGTAGGGTAGAATACCCCACAACACTTACCCACATATATGCTTCTTTTTCAAAAATATTTTATGTATGATGCACCTCTGACTATAGTTTGATTTGGATATATATATTGTGTAACATTTAATGTTTGAACGCAAAGGCTCTTGTTTCCTTATTACTCTCACCACCATTTGCACACATTCACACAACTAGTCGGACATCATAGGGGACCCACAGAATCCCTGCCATTCACGACGCTTGCTAAACCTCCCTCCTATCTTAGGGGGAGTGTCTAGTCTTGCCCACTCATCAATACCACCTTCACACACTCCCGTGAGTGCTACTATTTTAGGATCAACTTTGCTTGGTTCTACATTACTTGGGTCGACTTCCCAAGGTCATCCGTCCACTCACTCTCCTTTACACGGAAGTGGGGGACCAACCTCCTCTCAAGGGGGAAGCACTAACCCACCTAGCCCCCCTCAAGGGTCAAGTTCACAACACACTCACACCACGGCTGGAGCTAATCCTCCCCCCCCCACTACAGATGCCATATTTGGCCTCTCTCAACATACCGGATCTAAGAAAACTCACCAATGATCCTATATTGAATACTCCCAAATGGCCTGCAATGCCCACCAAACTACCTCCAGACATACCAAAGTTTGAAGGAAAAGAAGGCGACGACCCTACCAACCATGTCATGACCTTTCACCTATGGTGCTCTTCTAATAGCATTATGGATGATTCCATTATACTGCAGTGACACTCACTGGCCCATCAGCCAAATGGTATGTAGAAGAAAAATCAGGGTCCCATGTGAATTTTGAGTGCTTGGCCAAAGCATTATTAACCTTCTTCCAATTACCAATCTGCCATGACAATGGTCTAGAACTACTGTCTAATTTCAAACAGACCTCAGCCATACAGATCACTGACCACATTCACTAGTGGCATAGGCGACGTAGTTTGTGCAAAGTAGAAACCACCAAGCAACAGTGTCTCGACTGGTTTCTTAGATCACTTGTCTCTCTCCTCGGTAAGGATGTAGCTTCCACCTTCCCTCAATGTGAAGAGGAAGCCATCAATAAGGCTCAATAGTATGACCTCATCTATGTAAAATCAAGGTACTTATACACAACACTTCCTGATCTTCCAAAACCTATGCCATTTGGCTAAGAAAAACCTGGGATGTCTCACTCAGCAGATGGACTGATTGGTACCACCACTCATCATGGTCCACAACCCACCATGGTCCACAACCCCAACCACCACCGATGTATGGAACACCTCAATACCCGCTGACATACGGGGGCACTTCTTATTACCCACCACCCCCTTATCAACAACCATACCCTGTTTCTATACCTCCACCCATCAGTGGACCACAACCGACACCCCCCACACATCCACCTATTCAAACGAACTCTGGTACCCCCTCTACCTCAGCTTATAGTACTAGTGAAAACACAACACCTTCCTATGTACCTTACGGATCGTTACCACCATAGAATCCATACTTCCCATTTCCTAGTTCGCCACAACCCATGGCTTCCCCCCATCCTCATGTGGGGGTGAATTTTGTTCAACCCTCTACCATTCAACATTACAAAAATTTGGAACAGTTGAATACGACCAATCCAACCCATTCGTCAAACAATGCCAAAAAGAAAGGACGCAATAGTAACAAAAACAACCCAGGTTAAGGCGGGAATCAACCCCAGCAAAACCAATCTACTGGGGGTAACCACAACCAAGGGAATCAAAACCCCCAGGGGGGCAATCATAATAGGCACCAAGGAAGAAATAACAATAATGTTAAAACCAACTTCCCTTGTGCTCTTTGTGGTGATTTCATCCATTACACTCATCATTGTCCCCAAATTGTTGATTTCAAATGATTGAAAGACTCTGGTAGTCTTCCCCATCCTCCAGCACCGCCTGCCCCACAACAGGCACCACAACAATACGTGCAACAACCCCATCCTATCGTGCTGTAGAATCCTATTCCACATCAAGGTGTGATGAACACCCAATAGGACACACAACATCCCCCACCTCAGATAGGACAATACCTCAACCCCAACAATCCAACAGATCACACAATTCTCCTCACTAGTGAGGAAGAAATCCTTTTGCAAACACGTAATCATCAGTATCATGCACCTGCTAAGTCTCCTCCCATCCCTCCAGAGACAAAACCTACACCAACAGGACCCCCATTATTGATTCCTCGCCCTACCACCGAGCCACCTCTTCGCATCCCTCACATCCCATTGTGCAGGAATGTCCACAACCCACAGGCTAGGGTAGCTCATAACTATAGTATGGTAGATAACTTAGCACAATCCTCGATGGCCATGTCAGTTTTGGAAGTCCTCCAGACTTGTCCCACTCAGCGGAAATCATTACTTTCCACCTTGGGGGCATTCGACCCCACAGATACTCAACTCATTACCTTTGATCTCAATAGTGGAGAACCTCGCCTTCCCACCTTGATCGCTTTTCAAATACCAGTAAAAATACGAAACATCACAGTTCATCGGATCATCGATGAAGGTGCATCTACATGCATTATGTCCAAAATTGTATGGCAAAAACTTGGTTCCCCCGAACTCATACCCTCTTCCATCACCTTACGAGATTATGATAGATGACCATCGTCTTCTGAAGGGCTCTTCCAAAATGTCCCCGTTGAACTCGGGGGAAAGACTATTCTCATCGACATCGAAGTTATTGACGCCCCACTCGATTATAATATCTTGTTTGGTCGTATCTACATGTATGCTATGAAAGTAGTGGCATATTCCATCTTTCAAAAAATGATGTTCCCTCACAATGGGAAGATCGTTACCATTGACCAAGTCTCACATTATGATCCTAATCCATCTTCCAGCATCGATAACATTCTTCCTCTCATCCACACGAGCCACGACACATACCCACTCATAGAGATGGGTCCTGAAATTTTCAAAGATCCATCATTGTTAGGAACTTACCATGGAGCACCACCACTCCTTCATCCTTCCAATCACGTATGCGTCATATCATCTAACGGAACTCACACAGAGGATACCCTTCCTCCTATAGAGGCTTCTATCATATCTGACGTCTCAATCGTCGCAGAACTACCCCCTCAAGAACCTCCTACACACTCGTCGACCCCACCCGTCCACGATTCCACCTCTCCCCAAGGACATATCCCAGTTTGGGAGATAGTTCCTAAAGCCATCACCCAAATTCCCTTGTTTTACCCTCCACCAGGAATCGAAGCTTTCCAGGTAGCCGCAACGCTCACCCTACCTAATATGGTGTTAGCAATCCTAGTTTGGTATTTACACCCACTAGAAATGGTCCCTCGACCATCCCTTCCCCATCAAAAAGAAGGAATCCCCATGATGATTCCCATACTTACTCCCACCACACCCCCACTCACTAACCCCCCTGCCACAGCTGGGGGCAGGAGAAATAATAAGGAGCCCACAGCCCCACTTCCTCCATGCATCCAACCTCCTTGCACACTATGTGAGAAAGAGGGACACCAAACCAACAACTGCCCATCTCTACCAGAGTTACGGAATATGATTCCACTCAATCAAACTCCCCCAACACTCGCCACTACAATGAGTCCTACCACTACCACCCCCCCCATACTAGTATTAAAGGGTTGCGGACCAAATTCTCTTGCGCTATATGTTCAGAATATGGCCATTATACCCACCATTGCCCAGCACTGCCACGCTTTCAGTAGACATTAGCCGCAGTACTCCAGAGCTTCCAGAGGAACCCCAGTCTTGCTACGTCCTCCTCAACACATATCACTGACATCCGTTATGTCACCACTTTAGTCAATGAACGTATGAGATGCCCTTGATCTCTATGCGACTCATTAGATCATTTTACATACGAGTGTCCTATGATCCTTGAATACAGGTAACGCCACTTAACCCTGCTTCAACAACCTGCAGTGTCGATAATTGACATTTCCTCATCACTAGAGGATCTTCATGTCATTTCTCCCAAACTTGAGGCCCTTCCAATGCCTCCATGGTTCTTAGATGACTTATCTGAGGATTCAACCCCCAATCCCCCCAACTCTCTCGCTCATTCTCCCACGAACATTTTACACCCAACTACCACAGGTACCCCCCAGTACTTCAATATTTGGTTTATGTTGAGCGAACCCTCACCATATCCTAGCCTTATTCCCCCTGCTTCTTCCTCACCAGGGGGCAACCACACGACAACAACCACCGATATCACTCCTCATGACCCCTTGCATTCCCATCACTTCCACTGCGACAAATAAATACTCGAAGAGTTAAAACACCCAGACTATCCCTGAGATGCGTTGCACCACCACACACTCTTCTTTCCACCGGAAGCCTCTGCACCTCCTAACCAACACCCCATCTACGTGGTCGAAACCAAGGACTTTATCCCATCAGGGCCTATCAACTGGTTCAAAAACCCCATTCCTGTCCCTGATGCTTTTGAAGAAGGCAACATGGCTAACATTTCCCCAACCATTAAAATCGACATTTCCATCAAAAATGGCATCGTCGAGGAAATCACCATTGGAGCTGCTTGCACTCCTTAGGAAATCATCGCTTATAAATCCCTCTTCCAGGAATATCGGGATATTTTTGCCTGGTCATAAATGGAAATGCCTGGCCTTGATCCCTCTATCGTCGAACATCGCATCGACACCTTGCCTGACATTACACCAGTTCGTAAAAAAAAATGACCACTACACCCATCCAAAGCCACGACCATCAAAGCCGAAATTGACAAATTATGCGTTGTCGGGTTCATTTACTCCATCACCTATACCTCATGGGTTTCCAACCCTATACCCGTTAACAAAAAAAAGGGCACTATCTGCGTTTGCACAGACTTTCGCGATCTCAATCATGCATGTCCCAAAGACAACTTTCCAATGCCTTTCATCGATCAAATTATCGACGACTGCACAGGCCACGAGACTCTATCCTTTATGGATGGATTCTCTGGTTATAATCAAATTCAAATTCACCCTGCTGATCAGTATAAAACCGCATTCACTACCCCTTGGGGTACTTTTTCATATTGTGTCATGCCTTTTGGATTAAAGAATGTTGGCACAACTTTCCAGCAGGCTATGACATACATCTTTCATGATCTGGCTCATATCATCCTTGCCTACTTGGACAACCTCACAGCTCGATCCAAGAAATGCACCCAACATCTTGATGATTTATGAATCATCTTTCAATGGTGTCGTCAGTACAACATCCGCTTGAATTCTCTCAAGTGCGTGTTCTGTGTCACCGCAGGGCGCCTCCTTGGGTTTATTGTTTCCCAAAGCGGTATTACTATGGACCCCCTCAAAGTCCAAGCTATCACCGAAATTCCACCTCCCCAAAATTTACGTCAACTTCAGAGCCTACAAGTCAAAGATAACTTTCTACGACGATTTGTCCCAGACTACTCCATATGCGCACACGGTTTCCTTCACTTACTACGTCGTGACATCCCATTTCACTGGGATGACCATGCCCAACAATCATTTGACGATCTTAAAACAACACTCTCGAACACACCTTTAATTAGTGCACCTGACTACAATCGTGACTATATCCTCTACGTATCAGCATCAGTTGTATCAGTAGCAGGAGTTCTTGTCCAGCTAGGTGATGACAATCATGAGCATGTCATTTATTATGTTAGTAAAAACCTTTCAGGGCCAACCTTGAAGTATAAACACAAAGACAAACTTGCTCTTGTAGTCATCCTCGCAGTCCAAAAACTGCGCCGGTACATTCTGCTTCGCACAACAAAGGTCATAGCAGATTCCAACCCTATGCAGTACTTTCTCAGTCGTCGGCAAGTTAACGACAAATTTGCTCGATGTATCATTATCCTTCAGGAATACGACCTTGAGTTCTCAACACCTAAGAGTAAGAAGGCCCTCGTTCTCACTGAACTTGTCATGACCCTCCCCTCTGACACCACCAGTACCCCCATCAACACAGACTTTCCCCACGAACATCTCTTCTACATCACTTCAGATGATCCTTGGTACGAAGACCTCCTTGTCTACCTTCGAACTCAAAAGTTTGATAACCACCTTTCATGAGATGATCATCATCGTATTCGCCATCAGGCCCCCCGCTACCTCCTCATCGGAGACATCCTATATCGACAAGGATTCAACACCATTCTTCGTCGATGCTTGACTATTGACGAGGCCGATAGAGTCTTAAACGATTTCCACAACAACGCATGTGGGGGCCATATTTCGGGCATATCCACTGCTCAGAAGATTATTTGAGCTGGTTACTTTTGGCCTTCCTTGTTTCACGATTGCATTCACACCGTTAAACGATGTGAGAAATGTCAGCTCTATGCCAATAAAGCCTGAGCTCCCCCCACTCTTCATCCCGTCATCATTGTCGGCCCTTTTTGTAAATGGGGCATTGACTTCATGACTTGTAATCCCCCCTCTAGCAATGGTCACAAATACATTGTTGTCTCCATCGATTACTTCGCCAAATGGGCATAAGCTATGCCCACCTTCAACAACACCGCTAACACTACAGCGCGTTTTTTCTTTAACCACATCATATTCTTCTTTGGAGTACCACTCCCACTCGTTTCCAATCATGGGAAACACTTCGAGAATGAGATATTCGTCGAACTCTCATCTCGATTAGGATTCTCTCACGAGTTTTCCTCACCATATTACCCTTAGTCTAACGGACAGGTCGAAGTAGTTAACAAGGTCCTCAAGACCATGTTACAACACACAGTTAATAAACATAAAACCAATTGGCATCATATGTTATTTTCCGCACTATGGGCTTACTGTACGGCTGTGAAAACAGCTACTGGTTTCACACCATTTCATCTAGTCCATGGGGTTGAGGCCACTCTTCCCATCGAGTGAAAAATTCCCACCTTACGCACCGCCATTGAGCTATTACGTGACACTGCTCCAATGGAGCAGCGCTTGTTGAACTTAGAGTCTCTGGATGAAAATTGTCGATCTTCATTACAGAACAATGAGGCAGCTAAAAAACAATCCAAGTCTACCTTTGATCAACATGTCAACCTTCACTCATTTCGCGAAGGCGACCTCATCCTGGCTTATGATATCGCTCATGATACCTTTGGCCATGGAAAATTTGAGTCACTCTGGCATGGCCCATACATTATCCAACATTGCCTCACCAAAGGCGCATACATCCTAGCCTCCCCCAAAGGCCTCTCTCTCAAAGAACCTGTCAACGGGTTGTATCTAAAGAAATTTTATGCTTAAATGTAGTCATTCTACTTTAGGTTATTTCTTTTATAGCATTTTTAATCTTTTTTCCATCCCTCACATCTAAACTATTATTTGTGCTATTAACAGATGCTTCCTCCACCAGCCTACCACATTGGTTACGCCGACGGTGCCAGCCATTGGACACAAAATCTCACTTCAGCCACTTGGGCTCTCTACACCCCCTCATATGAAATGCTCCATTCGAGCGGCATATGTTTGGGTTAAGCAACCAACAACCAAGCCGAATACACTGCCGTCATCGGCCTCCTGGACGATGCCCAACATCATCATATTCACCATCTTAGCGTCTTTCTCGACTCTCAACTAGTCGTACTCCAGCTCAACAATGTGTACCACATCCACGATCCTTGCCTCTTTCGCAAATACCTGCAGGTTAGACTTTTATCTCGAAATTTTGATTCCATTACATTTACACATATTCCAAGACAATTGAATCAAATTACAGATAACCTAGCTAATGTTGTGTTAGACTGGCATATATCACATCAATCTACCTCTACACATACATAAACATATCAACAACCTGTCATCACATATATAAATTAGACATCATCAATACATTAACAAAACACATGTAAACACCACATAGATCTCCAAAATGTATACTCATGTATATATCAAAAGGTCCATAGTGCCATCCAAATGTTTACATACAAAAACACAACTATCCGCAGGCCAATGAAGCACCTCATTACAAAATGGGCTCACCAGTCTATATACAAAAAATATATATACATCAATACATAGAGCACCACTCATGGTTCCTCTAGAGCACCACCGCATGCCCCTCCCTCAGGCGGTGGCGGCCCACCACTACCTGCCCCTCCCTCAAGTGGTGGTGGTCCAACCCCTACCAGTCCCTCCTACCTCGGCGGCAGTCGTCTAGTCATCGCAGCACCAACTACTTCTACTCATTGTACTATGGCTCTCCATGGCGAAAAACCTCCACACACTTCTCCAGGATACCCTCATCCTAGATACGAGACCATATGCCCTCAGGCACACCCTGTAACACCACCTCTAGACGACAACGTATGTCCTCAAAATCCACTCTAGCAGTAGTTGAAGGAGTGTGTGATGGCCCAACACCAGGGTCATCAAATCGACGTCTCCTCGTTGCCCTCTCTGGCTCAGTTGGTCTCACCGTGATGTCTGCACACCGACGTCTCTCTCCCCACGGCAGTCTCTTTGGCTCCTGACGAACCGACGCTCTCTGCAACTCCACCTCGTGCTCGCAAGGTGCCACATTTTCACATATAAACAAACAACAGATAGTATCAGCATCTATATCATATACATATTTCATGCTATCTCCAAAACACAAAAGCATACATATCAACATCATCAACATACCTCGGTGGTCAAACACCTCACCTGGAGGTAGCACCATGTTCGGATCCTCCCGGAAGTCAACCCCGACATAGGGGTACCGCAATATCACCTGCAACATCTGCCGCCATACCTATGTCACCTATGCAGTAAAGAAGTGGCCACCCTCGCCACCACCATGGAGAAGCAACACAATCGACCACTGTATCAGCCACAACTCTCACACCCCAGGCACACCCAATAGAATCCTAGGGCGCAACATCGGCACCCTCTCCAGAAACCAGGCCACCAGGATGGACCCTAAGGAAAACTCTCATGTATCCATGGACCGACAGTGGTCCAAATTCCCTACCATATTGGCATGCAGCGTAAACCCCTAGGCAAAGTGCTCGTCTTCCAACACTCTCTCCATCACCATCAGTTGGCCACCGCTGATCTGTTGCGTCGCCAACGAACCATAGACTCTCACAATCATCATTTCTATACAACGATGCGCTAGGGCATCCATCGCCCCAATTCGCACAACTGTGCCAGACATATAGTTCAGCCCCGAACAATATCTCTGCCCCACGATCGCTAGTGGCGTATCTCTCGGTAGCACCGGCTCCGCCGGTAGGGGTGTTCCCCGAAATGGGAGCCCAGTCAAAAAATACACATCCTCCACTACAGTGAAGGGAATCTACTCTCCCCGCACTATGAAGCAGTGCAAGTCCGGACTCCACATCCAGATAAGAAAATGTAGGAGATACTCCTGCACCCGTATCAAGAAGCACTCAAAGAACTTCAACAGCCCACAGGCTGCCAAAGTCACACGTACACCTGGCTCCTCAATAGCCATGGTGTCTCACAGCTAGGACCAATCCTACTCTCACCAACCCATAGGCATCATGCACAAAGCTCACCTACACAATATAAAACCGTTCTAAGTCAGCCACATGGACAATAAAAAAAAATAAAAAAATAAAAAACACATTTTACACCTGTCAACCTTGCCTCCATGGCGCGGTTGTTTAACCGACAGGTGTGCACACATATGTGCCTCTTCACTACATAGGCATGCATGTGTGTGCACCTATTCACTACACAGGCATGCACACGTGCGCACCTGTTCACTGCACAGGCACTCTCTCAGGTGCGCCTGTTCACTCTACAGGCATGCACATGTGTGTGCCTGTTCAATCGACAGGCGCCCACATGTGCGTGCCTATTCAATGGATAAGCACGCCCATGATGTGCGCCCTCTACCCTCTTACTAGTGCTCACATGAGTGCTTATCCAGTGGGTAGGCATGCATGTGTGCACGCCTACTAGCGGATCACCCGCGCATGTAGGGCCCACACCCCTAAACACCCATGTACGACCCTTTGTACAACCCCTGTCCAAAAAAATGAAACCCTAATTCTATGCAGGATGATCAGACCACTAACTTGACACTCATGGGTCCTCAATCGGATGCCTCATCCTCCCAGAATCTCACAATCTCCTCTGAATGCTTCTCGTCCAATCACTATAGCAGCAAGTACAAATGAGGTGGCAATGTGGGCCCTACAACTATATATAGGCCTTTTTGCCAAACTTCCACTCGCCATTCTGGGAGCTCCAAGCGTCCATTTCTCGATCCATCTTCAGCCACAGGATCAACATCCTATCATCTACATCATGATAGTCCCTAGGCCTCTTTTCATCCTGAGACCATAGGGCATCATTTTTCATACCCTGATCAGGTACGCATGCGCCTCTTCACACTTATCAAATACATGTTCATATATTCGATTATCTTCAGATATTGTTCACGTCAGGTATTTGGTTTTCATGTGTGTAGGTACTTGGTCATCATACATCGACACAACCCCTTCAGGTATATAATCAACACTGGCATGTAGTCATTCCCTTTGAATCTCACTTACATTCCCAGTCACACCCTCTGACATTTTCCTCTAGGATCCCCATTTCTGGCTCTGCAATACCCACACTTCCAACTTGCATCTTCGATACTGTCACCCGGTAGCACTCTTACCCACATGAGTTGTCCCATTCATAGTACCCTTTTGCGCTTTTGACACTCATGTTGTTTTTCAAAACCCTTTAGGGATGGGAGTCCTGATAGTCTTACATCATGTCACGAATCAACCACATACTCCTTCTCCTCATTTTGCTAGCTTTCCTAATGGACTCCCAGATTATCTCTCCACGGTCCTATTTTTTAGACTGCACCTCTGCAGTAGCATGAACCCTCCATTTCATCCACAATCTGTTTTCCCATCTGCAAATCTCCCTTCATTTCACCTACTTCATACAGAAACCCACCCATGGGGCCCCCACCCTCCATCAGTTCTCCGAGCAAATTATGCCCTACCCAGGCCAACCATATCACACTGGGGCACCCGTTTCTATATTTGTACACTTCTCCCCAATTATTTGTTATTTATTGTACAAATGCCTTTGTTTCCAGTCATTACATTCCCTTTTTGTCGTCACCTTTGACGACCTTCTTCCCTTTTTTGGCCAAACGCAACCCATGTCACCCTTGGTTGGGGCACTACTTATCATCCACCCTTCCCGACATTGTCCATATCTTCAGAGTACCCCACAAGCCACTTCCCTCTGCCCTCTGATTTTTTTCACCTTGTCTCGCCTCTGGCACAACTTATCCCCTGTCTTGTTGTCCCCCTGACACTTGGCCTCGTTGAACGGTTGCGGCCACTTTCTATCTCACATATACTCTAACCAAGGGCAGTCTTGAGTCTTCCTACATCTTGACTTCATCCATGTACCTCCTCCACTTCCTAACCTCACCTAGTAGATTTCATGAAGCCATTTTCTTTTGGGAGTCGCATCCCCCTTTTTGTCGACATCAGCACAGTTTTCCAGAAGGGCGACAGTATCTTGATTCTTATTTCCCACCCAATGAGAGATCTTGGATGGAACAGGGTGAAACACAATTTCTCCCTATTGTCGTTGACCCCCATAACATTTGACGTCAACACTTTCTCATGTTACGGTGGGTCTTACTTTGCAAATATTGCAGTTAGTTCTTTCACTTCCTGAAGACCTCTGAACTTGGTTGGGCTATCAATGCCCATAGAATCAGTGATACATATTACCGCGGTCACTGCCTTCTATTCAGAGTATGTTCATCTGCAGAATTGTCTTCTACCTTTATCATGACCACCCCTGAGGGTGCTACAATTTTCTACACCAACACTTCATTCCTCTTTTTTGAGTTACATGACACGAGCATGGGGCATGCCCGCCTCGTTTGTATACAGTTTTCTTTTTCGCACACCACATGGAAGGTTGGGTTCTACCGGTTCCTTTTTCCCTCCAACGGCTCACTCTGGATGATCCCACTATTTCTCTCTCTTACAACAACATTCTCACTAGAAGAAACATTGATGGATTTCAGCTATATGTATGCTCTTAACCTCATCCATCAGGGGGCATCTGTTATCACTGAAATTTCGTCCGCACATGGTTACAAGAATTCAGCATCGTCAAACAGTGATGAAGTCATCCATGGACCTGAATTAACACCAAAGAATTCATAAAGAGTCAAAAAATATACAAGGTAGTGAAAAATTGAAGGGCGCTATACAAGCACTGGTCACGCGCGCACATGCACGGAACAGGAATGCAGAAATCGTGCACATGTGCACGATGCGCGAATGTTATCGCAAAAATCCGTGCACTAGAGAAACAATGCATTTATGAGAGTGGTCGGCCTCCCACCCACTTCTGGTTTAGCTCCCAAGATGATTTGACACTCAAATCTGGACTGGATTCGACTGGATGGCTAGTCAAAGACCTAGAAATTCCCTAATTAGCCTCTTTACACACTACAAACCAGTTGAACAATAGCTCAAAGGAATGCTATAAAAAGGCCATGAATACACTTAATTTTTAAAGGAATTCAAAGAAAAGTTATGCTGCCATTATTCTCTTGAGGACTCCATCCTTGCCAAGAGTATATTTGCACCATTTCATTGGGCAATCCATCTCACCCCTTGAGTGGATTAGCAAAGAGATCTTTCACCATTTTCATTTTTATTTGTTGTAAGAAGAGCTTGCTTGTGGGGGTCCAAGATCCCTCCCTTGGAGGAAGAAGGGACTCATAGTCCCCTTGCTTCTCGGTGTTTTCTTTCACTAATATCAGCCTTATCATTGGTGACATGGGTCTCATTGTTCTTTTTGTCTCTATATCCTTATGTTCATAAATTTAGTTGTTATTGCATTTCTTAGTTTAATTCTTAGTTGTTGTTTTCTATTTCTTTCCCTAACTCTTTTCCTTGTAGCTGTCTTGCTCAGCAGACTCAACTGAGCTTGCAAGCACCTCTATTTTGCTCACTAAGGTGACGAAAGAGGTGCAACAATAGCGATGCACAATGTAGTAAGGTTCTACATGGATTGAAGGAAAACCATCTACAACAAAAAGTTAAATAATTAATTGAATATAGGATAGATATGCATTGGAGTGCATGATAGAATTAATGCATGATGCATATAATAAAGATAGAATTCATGTGCATAAAATAGGCATGAAAGATCAAATGCTTGGTACATACTGATGTGCATTTTTTGCATGTGAACATGCCTAAACATACTTTTGGCATGCTTATAGACTAATGATGGTCTCTCTCTCTCTCTCTCTCTCTCTCTCTCTCTCTCTCTCTCATATATATATATATATATATATGCATGAATTAATAATGTTATGATAGATTGTGTATCTAGGAAATCAGTTATAACATGGATGAAGAGGTTGATGATGTTGTTGCATATGACATCCATCTATGCGAAGACAAATGAGGATGGTAAAATGATGATAAAGAGGTCAATCAAAAGGAGCCTGTAAGCTTCTACAAGATATCAACTGAGTTGGTAGCACCAATTATTGTAATAACAACCATGCAGGTATGCATTTGAGAGTGTTTATGATGTATAAATGTTGAGTGGAATTTAGGTAATAATTCCCTTAGCTATATTTTCAATATTTGGTTTGATGTAAAGGCATAAGACCTTGAGTATGCAAATATTAATTGTTGCTTGAATGTATTTATGAGAAATTTAATTGCATATTGTGTTATGATTGGTTATGTTCTACTCGTTAACTCTTAAAACTTGTCAAGAAACATTTGTGAGATTAAAAAAGCAACAAATTTGCTCAATTAAAGGTGGGGAGACATTCTTTCCATTTGACCCTTATTCTTTGTTTGTTTAATCCAAAAAATAAATTCCATGTAATATTCATGAGGTTCGAATACACAATTTTTCAGTTATTCCCAATATGGTAGTAAAATTTCTAAATACAAAAACTATAATTATCCCTCATGATTGGTGATATTTCAAAATATAACAACAAAATGAAGCCCTTCTAACTAATGTCTAGTTATAATAATTTGGTAAATCATATGACATGGGAATGAGAGGCTCTTCAGGGTTAAGTTACTTTTCCTTTCCAAAAGTTTATCTCCTACTACTTTATCATTTTGATATCTTGATTTTTTGTATACCTCCCCTCCATCTGACCCTATTTACTTTCTCTCAAGTAGGAGGATATGTCTTAATCAGTACTCTTCATCCTCATCTTGCATAAAATAGGTACATGTATCCATTTCAAGGTTTGGTTGTGTTAGGACCACATATTGTACTCTTTTTGCCCATACTTTTTGCTATTATTTTACCCTTCATCACCTACATTTTGACTTATACTATCATTTCACCTGATCATTCCAAGGTATACAACGTCCTTTCTCATTATTTTATGCTTAA
>ML778732.1:791932-812044 GCA_009831015.1 Picea engelmannii | reverse complement strand
TCTTTACTACAACACTAAGTGCTTTTGGAATTGAGCATATACAGTGCGCAGCTATCTTTGAAACAAAAGACTTCCCTGGGTTGATAATTTATGTTTCACTTGGTTGTTTGAAATTAATTAAGCAATTATAGTGACCAACAGGTTGAAGTGTATCTCCTTGAACCTTTTAGGCTATTTGGTCATGAAATTTCCTTATCCAAGATGTATATGTATGAGAATCCTATAAGGATTTCTAGCTCTATTGATCCATTTTCATACAATTTCTTCAACTTATAAGGCCCTAAACATTCATAGTTGATTTTTTCATACCTTATCCTTTCTTTTTCGATCATATAAGAGAACCAATTAAAATGTTATAAAATCATGCTTCCTTAATATGATATAACAATATCTTTTCATTCTATCATTTTCCATGATTTCATGTTGAAATTGTGTCCATAATATGTCTTCATTTATTCTCTCCAATTTTTCTAGTTTATTCTTTATTCATTTGACTATTTCCCATCTCTCCTCAAATACCATCCTTAGTGAGGGTACACAATACTCCATAAGCATTATTAATTATTTACAAAACACAAACCTGAATGATGTTTGTCTTGAACCCTTCCTCCACATTGTACTATATGCCCATAATGTTGCATGTTGTCTATTTTTCCAATATGTTTTTCTTAAGTCACATAATTCAGTAACAGCTAAAACTAATATCTTTTGGGTTGTCTCTACTTATTCATTTTCTATGTGGTAGTAGGGGATACTTTTGTTGTGTATTGTATTGAATGTGTTCATCAAATTCTTAATAATATTGGTAGTGAAATATTTTCCCTAGTTTGATGTAGTTTTGTTGTGCGCACACAACAACCTCCTAATTTTCTTGTCTTAACATATCTCCAAGACAAGAAATTGGCCCCCCCTTTGGTTCTTCCTGCTATGACCCTCACACTCTCTCTCTTGTGTAAACAATTGATCCCAAATCTTCCTCTTGCTCTTCTTGCCTTATCATTTCCAGTTCCTCCTCAGATCACTTCTACACAACGATCCACACTTCGGTGAGTCCCCCCCCCCCCCCCCGTCATGCATTGATACATAGAATACCGATATGCACATCATTCTTCCACCTTCACATTGACATGCCATTGATTTTCTCGTCAGCACATCAGCCACCTTCCTTTGAACTTGGCTTATGTGCTGGTGCACTTCCACTAAATATCACCACAAACATTCTTATCATAGATGAAGTGCACACACAATAAACACTGACACATCAGTAGTGTCGACGTGATCATATTCTCTGCACATGCATCTTTCACCGACTGCCTTTCTTCTACTCCAGTGTCGATGCATCACATATCGACAATGCTCTCATACACTACATATCAGAGAGGTTCATACCCCCCTTGTCAATATACTTCCTATTATAAGATTCCCTATCTCATACCCTATGCGTCATCAAAAGGATATTGATCCAACATATCTCCTCAGCTCATCGACAACGATCTTCTCCTTCTTCTCGCCAATGCTTACCATGGTCAACAAGGATTACCTCCGTCTTGAGGCCTATCTCATCCTTCTCTAGCTCAGATCCTCATCACATCATCAGTCAAACTTTGAATTTTACCAATGACTAATATCTCCATGCCTATCTAGACAACTGGTCACTGATAGCCTATATTACATGACCTACTTCATATCACACTCACAATCAAGTTTATGGTGTCACCAGTAGCTTTCTTCGCGCATGTGGTACTAGCTTATATGCTTTGCATTTCTTGATTTTATGACTAAATATTCATTGTGAAAGCATCACCTAGCATCATATTGGTTAACCACATCATTTGTTTGTCTTGTGCTAGCTCTGAAATGTATTGTGAAGGAAAATTGGTCACCTCGGCTCCTAAACAGTACCAGGCACTTTGAACATCAATTGACTATTTTGGGGGATCTACAATTTCACGCTACTTATGCATTACTATAGAATTAATGGATGAACTAAGAGCCTATATATCACAGAGTGCATGAGAGTTTACAGAATCAATTTTGAATGAGACATCGGAAAATGTGGGTACCGTACTTTCATTAAAAAATGACTTCAAGAGCAATTTTCATCGTCCGTCAAAACAATTTTTTCTGAATTTGTGGAATCCATGTCTATCTGTTTGTAAGACATACAAATCATGATCCGTGAAGTTTTCAAAAATAAAATATATTTTAGTCTACGTAATGTTTAAAGTTTTTTGTTCCGATATTATATGTTGAAGTGATTCGAGTAGATGATTAGATTTATGGGTGCATGTTTGAAGATATATCACTAAGGTGTCTAAACCCTCATGAAGACAATCTCCGATCTCTTTCGACAGTGAAGAGACAAGGTACTTTGAAGTCACCAACGAATTTGAAAGAAGCAACACTGGTAGTTCTCTATGTTCTTGGAAATCGTCTCACAAAAATATCTGACAGGGCCTGTGCTTGGTTTTGTACCAGACAACTAATGTATTCTTGAACATGGTCTGTATCCTCGAAGATGGTCTATTCTTGAGCATGTGTATGGACTCCAAGGTTTTCACATAGCAGAATGATGGCTACGAGGTATTGTAAATCAAGAAAGGTTGTGAAACCTTATTGCCTAAGTCTCTAGAGTTGAAAATAATTTCACCAAAGCACCCGAATAGTTCAAGGATCCCTCCAAATGAGAACAATTTTCCACACATAGCGACATTTGGCTAATGTCATATGGAGGAGCATAGAGTAAATAAGGATGGGTAGTTGAAAATGGTGAACTTTTGTGTATAAATGGTGAGATTTTTGTGTATAAATGGTCTTTTATCCTCGAATACAGCACTATATCTAATGAATATGCAATTAAGGATGACCATACTAAGCCTTGCAATTGTGATAATGGAAAAGATGAAAGTTTTGATTTCAAGAAAATGGTTGATGATAATTGGATTGAACCTCTGAATCTTGAATGGAAACATAACTACTCTGAACTAGAGTTATTCCAAATAGGAAATTTTACAAGGTAGACCAGCAAAACCAAAAGAACCTCGTATTCCTTGCGTGCTTCAATCACATGATGTTCAATTATTCAAACATTTCATGACTAACGAAGCATGACAAGAAAAAATTTAGCTATCCATGCAAACACACTAGAAGACATAGGAGATAAACAAGAAAATGATGAGAAGCTACAAGAAAATGGGTTTTTCAATATAGTTGGGGTGACATCAAAATGAATCACTGCTAAAATGGAAAAGATCTTGGGATAGGCTCTAGTTCTCTCTCGATGAAGTTCATAACATAGTCTTTGTAAGGTACCAGATTTATTATATTAGAAATATAAATAAATAATACAGAGAATAAAACTGAGATAGCAACAAAATATTGAAATATTGTAGAGATAACAGTGGAACAACAAATTATATGGAACCACAACACTAGAATTATACCTTTATTGATAGGAAACAATGCTCACTTACCTCTTTGAGGGGGAAACCTCTAGTAGAGCATAACTCTATTACAATAATTTTTGAAGAAAAAACTTATCATACCCTCTACTCTTATTTATACTAAATCTATCTATCTGAAAGAACAATCCAGAGGAAGATCCTTCTGGAAGCGAAAGCTTCTATTAGGTCTTCTTACAATTGACTTATTTCTCCTTATTGCTAGGCTTTATTAATATTTACCTTTATTACATGGAAATGTATTATTCTACCCACTTGAGGGGTTAGGTAGGTTAGGTCCCTAACATGCCCTCTCCCTTAAAATCAACCTTGTCCTCAAGGCTTGAGATGAGGAAATTGTTGCAGAATGCTAGTTGGCTCCCATGTGGCAATGGATGGAGTTGTACCTTTCCACTAGACTAACACTTCCTTGATGGTGCGTTGATGAAGACGACACTCATACTGGTCCAAAAATGCTTGTGGTTACAACCAGATGGATCCTTCTGCATCCAACTCGGGAAGGCTGGTTTTAGTTTGTCACTTAGTTCCAATCACCTTCTTTAAGCAAGAGACATGAAAAACAGGATGGAGCTTGGAAGAACTCAGCAACGCTAAATGATAGGCCACCTATCCCACCCACTTGAGAACTATATAAGGACCATAAAATGTGAGCGTTAGTTTATGAAAATGTTCAACCTTGAGTGAATTTTGTTTATAAGTTTGCAGATGAAGAAATACCTAGTCAACCTCAACAAATTGACGTTTTGAACGACCTTTATCAGCGTGTTGCTTCATGTGATTCTTAGCCATAACCAAATTATCTTTGAGGGTATGGAGAATAGCCTCTCGAACTGTAAGCATTTGGTCAACCGCTTGAACCTTTGAGACACCTGGCATGTAGGAGAGAACAAAAGATCGCTTTTGTCCATATACTGTATCAAAATGAGTCATACAAGTAGTTGTATGGTAAGAAGTGTTGTACAACCATTCAACTAATGGTAACCATTGAGCCCATTGATTTTTCCTTTCATAGGTTGTTGAGTCTCCATTTTGACACTTCTATTATCCTATATTATCCTCTATCTGAGTCTATATTACCTATGATATGTGTATATGATTGACCATTTCCTCCACAAACCTACTTTGTGACCTTGTCCATGTGCATAGAGAGGTAACCCATGCTAAAGCATGATTTGTTTGATTTTCTTGATTAAATTGGATTAAATAGTTGATTAATTATGCTCATAATTACCTTGACTCTTAATTAAGCATCTTCATCCAGTACTACCACTGATCCAGTACTGCAACAATCACTTGATCTGGTACTCCACTAGATCTAGTACTCCACTGATCTGGTACTCCACTAGATCAGGTACCCTACCTGATATGATATCGATATTCCTCCTTCTGATCCAGTACTTTGCAGTGATACGGTACTACTATCTCAACACCTATTCTAGTACCATCTCAACACCTCTTCTGGTACCACCAGCTCAACACCTCTTTCGATACCACCATCTCAGCACCTCATCTGGTACCAGCCTCGTGCCTATTCTGGTACTACCATTGCACTGGTCTGGTACCTAGAGTTATGACTGTGTTATTCTGGTACTAAACCCCTATCTAGAGGATTTACATGTTGAGCGAGTATGCTGGTGGTGATTCCAAGAAGTTAGTTGGATGGAAGTATCTTGAGCTAGTTTGTTAGGGTCCTAACCCACACATAGGTAGAACAATATATTCATATGTAATAAAGGTCAATATTAATAAGGCCTTTCAATAAAATAGAATAAGGCGGATGTAAGAAGACCTAATAGAAGCTTCCTCTTATAGAAGGATCTTCCTCTAGATGATTCTTTTTAGTATAAATAGGAGTCGAGGGTATGAGAACCCTAGCTTGGATATTATTGTAATAGAGTTTTTCTCAACTGGAGGTTGCCCCCTCGAAGAGGCCCTTGAACATTGCTTTCATATTCAAAGTGTTATTTATGTTGTTATTCTTATACCATTTCAGTGTTATTATGGCGAATGTTTTGGTTATATTGTTGTTATTCTTCCATTACTAGCAATTTATTTTTGTTCTGCATACATTTTATATCTGGTATATTACAAGTGGTATCAGAGCACTTTTTTCGGTAGAAAGTGTGGGTTAATTTTTTTTTTCAAGGTAGAGACATATTTTGGCATCTTTAAGCCACAGAGATCTGTTGTTATGCGCATAAACCCATGGTTGAGGGATTCATACACACAGAAAATACAAGTGGTACTTAAGCACACATCTGTTGGCCACCCTTGTAACCCCTGTTGGTACCCCTTCGAGGGGTAGCGCATCAGACAACACTTGTGTACGGATCGGCCTAGATTACCCAAATCCCTCTTTAGATAAACTGATCAGTTGCCTAACTGCTATAGTGTCACCAAGGACAACACTCGAGAAGATACTCTCTAGTACCTGGGTAGTCGGGTAGTATGGCTAAGGGTACGGTCTATCCTCCTTAGTTAGTTCCCTAAGATATTGGGCCGAGTACTACTGTTGGACCTCGCACGTATATCAGAGAGCTATAGCACAGGGAAAACCCTTGTCTATAGAACCCTTGAATACCTAGCCCTTGGGGACGGAAACATAAACAAATTAAAACAGACAAGGTCTATTGCCGCTCAACTGTGTTCGAGTTGCCAAGTAAATACACATTTCTTTCTGGTTAAGAATTTGGGCATTTCCTCTTTGCATTATTCTTCAGATCGGAGTATTCTCTGAAGTCTAGAATTTATTTTACCATTATTTCAGACCTATTCCATTGGATTCATCTCTTCTCCCTTATCACATTCATCCATATCATTTTTTCGAAAAACTTTTTTACCCCGCCCGCCCCTTTTCAGTTCCCCCATCCTCATGGCCCATACTTGTAGCCAAGACTTGGAAGCTCACTTCAACACCTTGTAATATGGTCTCATTGAGACCCAACAACAAGTGAAACAACTTAGTGCCAATGTTTCCACCATCAATACAACCATGCAGTCCTCAATGGGCGAAATCAAACAAGGCCTCACCACCCAACTTGAATCAGTCTTTTCGGCACTCAGCACCAAACTGCATATCCCTATAGATAAACCTTCCTCTTCCTCACCCCCACATATTGAAGGTGACCATTCCTCTCATTCCCATACCTTGTAGAACCATCACTTTCAATGTGACCTATGCCTTCCATGAGTGGATGTGACTAAATTTGATGGCTCGGACCCCACTGGTTGGGTAACTCAAATTGAACATTACTTCTCTTTATACAACATTACAGATGACTTGGCCAAACTCCGGTATGGTGTTCTCCATCTAGATCAAGAACGTTGGAAATGGTGGCAATGGAGAAATTTTTTGCGTCAAGGGTATATTGCTTGGACATAATTTGTGGCAGATCTTTATGAACGCTTTGACACTAACACCAACCATTTGGGCCATTTGACAAAGCTAAAACAATTAGGAACAGTGGAAGACTTTATAGTTTCCCTTGAGTTCCTGGATTTTAGAACAGAGGGCATGTCTGATGCCTTTTTTCGAGAGTGTTTTATCAGCGGCCTCAAGGATGAAATTCAGTCCCATGTCCTCATGGCTCAGTTTGAGAGTTGGGTGGAGGCTACCAAAAGAGATAAAGAAGCACAACAAGTTGTATCTTCTCAAAACTAAAAACCCTCCTTCATCCCTTGCCCTAAACCATTAAATCCCACTACTCCCTTTGCTCCACTAAAGATCCAAAAATTGACCCGGGATGAAATGGTTGAACCCCAACTCAAAGGCCTTTGTTATAACTGTGATGACAAATATTTCCCGAGCCATAAGTGTAAAGAACAAAATATTTTTGTGGCCATATCCGAGGAGATTTCGGAAGAAGATGAAGAAACTCCCTCTATGTCTGAATCACCTGAATCCACTGACATAACCCCTCCCTCAGACCCTCTCGAAGTAGAATCAGTCATTTCCCTCAATTCTCTCACTAGCTTCTTTGCTCCCCAAACCCTCAAGCTAATCGGTTACATCAAGCATCGGAAGGTCATCATTCTGGTTGATAGTGGAAGCACCCATAATTTTATTCATCGCCGCATTGCCCAAAAAACTCATTGCTACATCCATGTCATCAATAATTTCCAAATCATGATCGTCAATGGTGGTTCCATGAAATGTGGAGGGCATTGTGAAAATGTGCGTCTCGAAATTGGTGACTACCACCTGAAATCCCATATGTTTGCTATCGACATGGGAGGTTGTGACATTGTTTTGGGTGCAGACTGGCTAAGGACTTTGGGTCCCATTCTCATGGATTTTAAAGACTTAACCATGCAATTCAACTAGGAGGGCCACCAATATAAGTTCCAACGCATCACCACTGGTTCACCTGAGATCATTAGTTCCCATCGCATGGAAAAGCTACTCAAAAAGGGGCATTTTGGTGTTATCGCCCAATTCCATGCCATACAAGCAACAAAGACACCCTCGGTACCGCAAGACCTCCAATCCATCCTTTCTAAACATCAATTGGTCTTTTACACTCCCCAAGGCCTCCCTCCTTCTCATGGTGTTCATGATCATTCCATTCCCCTTGTACCAGGAAGCCTTCCTCCCAATATCCGTCTGTATCATCACCCCTTTTCCCCAAAAAATGAAATTGATAAAATGGTCCAGGAACGCCTTAATGTAGGCATTATCCACCCTAGTATGAGCCCCTATTCATCTCATGTGGTCATGGTCCTAAAGAAAAAAGGTTCTTGGTGAATGTTTCCTGACTTACGTGCCCTCAACAAAATTACCATCAAAGACAAATTCCCCATTCCTGTCATTGATGACCTCCTAAATGAATTGATTGGCACCCAATTCTTCACTAAAGTATATCTTCATTCGGACTACCATCAGATACGTATGAAAGAGGCAGATATCCCCAATACTTCCTTTATAACTCATGAGGGCCAATATGAGTTTTTGGTCATGCCCTTTGGCTTGTGTAATACCCCCTCCACCTTCCAAAGCCTCATGAATCATGTCTTCCATCCTTTTCTCCACCATTTTGTCTTAGTTTTCTTTGATTATATCCTCATCTATAGAAAAACCTAGACAAAACATCTTGCTCATGTGCATTGAGTTCTCCATCTACTCTCTCAGCATGAACTTTTCCTGAAACAGGCTAAATGTGATTTTGGCACCTCAGAAGTAGAATACTTGGGTCATCTGGTTGGAAAATATGGTGTCAGGGTGGATCCTAAAAAGATTGAAGATATGCAAGACTGGCCTCACCCAAAGACTCTTAAGATCTTGCGTGGATTTCTAGGCTTAACAGGGTATTATCGCAAGTTTGTTAAGAATTATGGGAAGATTACAGCACCTCTCACTACTCTCGTCAAAAAGAACTCTTTCACTTGGAATCCTGCTGCTACTCAAGATTTTCAAACCTTGAAGATGGCCATCTGCACCACTCCAGTCCTCACCCTTCCCAATTTCACAAATACCTTTGTGTTGGAATGTGATGCCTTAGGGAAAGGAATTTGTGTTGTCCTTATGCAAGAGGGTCGACCTTTGGCCTTTACCAGCAAGCAAATATCTGAAATAAATCTGGGAAAATCCATCTATGAAAAGGAAATGTTGGCTATTATGCATGTCATGGATATGTGGTGTCCTTATCTATTGGGGCAATGGTTCCAAATTAAGACAAACCATCAAAGCCTCAAGTATTTTCTGGAACAATGCATTTCCTCCCCAAAACAACAAAAATGGGTGACTAAACTCTTTGGATATGATTATGAGATCATTTATAAGAAAGGAAAAGACAATGTGGTTGTGGATGCACTTTCCCAAAAATATGAAGATGAAGGATCCCCTTTTTTCTCTTTCATTCATTGTACCAGATTGGCTCCAATTTGCTCGCCAGGAATGGCTATAAGATCCCAAAAGTTCACAGTTGATCCAAAAATTGTAGTCCAATGCTCCAGCTTCCCCAGGGTACTCTTGGCTCCATGAGGAAATTAGATACAAAGGCCATTTGTATTTAAGTAAACAATCAAAGCTTAAATCCACAGTACTTTCTGAGCTTCATGTTACACCCACAACAGGGCACTCTGAGTTCACCAAAACCTATGACAGGGTCAAACATTCCTTTTTCTGGGATGGCATGAAACAAGACATTTGTAATTTTGTAGCTGAATGTGACGTGTGTCAATGCAACAAGGGAGAAACAGTCAAATCGTCGGGCACACTACAACTGCTCCCGATTCCACCTGCTATTTGGAAGGATATCTCTATGGATTTTATTACCGGCTTACCCAAATCAAGAAATAAATCCATCATCATGGTGGTTGTTGATTTCCTTTCCAAGTATCCTCATTTCTGCACCCTTCAACACCCGTTTACAACATCCATGGTGGCTCAAATCTTCATGGATCAGGTCTTCAAGCTTCATGGCATGTCGCACTCTATTGTTTATGATCACGACCCAACTTTCACAAGCAATTTTTGGCAAGAAATGTTCAAGATACAAGGCACATAATTGCATCTCATCACAACTTATCATCCCCAGACTGATGTCCAGATGAAAGTTGTCAACAAGTGTTTGGAAACATATTTGAGGTGTTTTTCCTCCGAAAATCAAAATCAGTGGGCTCAATAGTTACCCCTAGTTGAATGGTGGTACAACACTTCATACCATACAACTACATGCATGACTCCTTTTGAAGCAGTATATGGACAGAAACCACCTTCAGTTATCTCATACTTACCGAGTGACTCGAAGGTCCAGGAGGTTGACCTAACACTTACAACTCAAGAGGCTATTCTCTGTACCCTCAAAGAGAATTTGGTTATGGCACAGAATCGCATGAAGCAACAACCAGATCAAGGTCGCTCTGAACGTCAATTTGTAGAAGGGGATCAGGTGTTTCTTCAACCGCAACCTTACAAGAAAACTTCCCTCAAGGCCAAGCATTGTCAGAAGATAGCGCCCAAATTTTATGGTCCTTATACCATGCTCAAGCATGTGGGACAAGTCGCCTATCAGTTATCTTTTCCCAGCCATTCGAAGCTACATCCTGTTTTTCATGTTTCATGCTTAAAGAAGGTGATTGGAGCTAAGTGCCAAATTAAAACCAACCTTCCGGAGTTAGCGGAAGAAGGATCCATTTGGATACAACCAGAAGCAGTTTTGGACCAGCGTGAGCATCGCCTACGTCAGAGAACCATCAAGGAAGTGCTAGTCTAGTGGAAAGATACAACTCCAACAGACGCCACTTGGGAACCATCTACCATTCTTCATCAATTTCCTCATCTTAAGCCTTGAGGACAAGGTTGTTTTTAAGGGGGAAGACATGTTAGGGTCCTAACCCGCACATAGGTAGACTAATATATTCGGATGTAATAAAGGACAATATTAATAAGGCCTTTCAATAAAATAGAATAAGGCATATGTAAGAATACCTAATAGAAGCTTCCACTTCTAGAAGGATCTTCCTCTAGATGCTTCTTTTTAGTATAAATAGGAGTCGAGGGTATGAGAACCCCATCTTGGATATTATTGTAATAGAGCTCTGATCAATTGGAGGTTTCCCCCTCGAAGAGGCCCGTGAACATTGCTTTAAGATTCAAACTGCTATATCTGTTGCTATGCTTATATCATTTCAATGTTATTGTGGTGAAAGTTCTGGTTATATTGCTATTATTATGCCATTACTAGCATTTTATTTCTGTTTTGCATACATTTTATATCTGGTATTTACATAGTTTTGGATATCACAATAGAATTCATCACTCGTGCACTTCGTGTCATGAGGATGAATTCCATCCCTTGAGATATAATATGAATTACCAATTGTAATATTTTGAAAACATTTGATAATTATCTACACACCTTGCTTATAACGGCTCACCTTCTTTAAAAAGGGATGATGTGTAGATGATAGGAGTAAGTAGTAAGTATAGGATGATACACATTGTTATGTTGAATGAAATGTTGAATTGTTGATTCAATCGATCAATTGAAGGGATACAAATGATATTTTGTAATTCATGGGAATGAGTAAAGTGCTTTAGTCTGTGATTGCTTTAGAGGTAACCTGTTGGTTTGGCAAGGGCCCACCGCCCCAAAAAAGGTAAACCTCCCTGTACATGTCTTTGTGTGTTGTAAGTCAATTGTGTGAGTGTGAACACTTAATAGTTGTGTGTGTTGTAAATGATTTTAAATGCACAACCTTTTATAAGTATAGTACATATTTATTTGATTTTGAATCGGTGTGAGTAAATGGTTATGCATTGAGAAGAATAGATAATTCCATTTCCATTTTTGCAGATTGATATTTAATTGATAAGATTTGATAGATGTGTGGGATTGTTAAGTAAGAAAATGTTATTGTTTTGAATTTATGACTATGTTGTTCTTAGTAGCTACAGGAACCATAAGACTTCATCTCTCACCTTCATGCTCCATATAGTGAAGTCTCTCAATCATATTGATTGTTTTTTGTATTACAGAAAGTTTGATTGGAATTGATAGGGTTATGATTGGTTTCTTTCTAAGAGTGAATAAAGTGGATTGTTGATTACTGTTTCAAATGCTACAAGAAGAAATATTTAAGTTCATCTCTCCATTTCATGGGCCTATAATGAACTGACTTGTCATCTAAGATAGAACCTTTTCAATTGAGTGATTGTTTGAGAATTTTTTCATCAGTTTTATCTTTTGAGTTTGAAGTTGTGTGAACCATTCAGATATTCTAAAACATAGTGGTATGTTATTAATTATTTCCTGATTGAGCTAGATATAACATACATAGATAAGTTACATGTTTTCAACAAATTTATTGTAACAACTCTTTTGATTATGAATCCCAGATTGAAATATAAATGAGTGCAATATACTGAGCATATATATACACCAACAGAGGAAAAACACCTCAAATAAGTCTCCAAACACTTGTTGACAACTTCATTTTGACCATCAGTCTGGGGATGATAGGCAGTGCTGAGATGCAATTGGGTGCCCTGTTGTTGTAGGAAAATCTCCCTGTAGACAGGTAGATTTCCTCTTGAGAGATAGACCCTTAACTCTAAGACAGAAGGTGGTTAACATGGACACTGACTTCCTTTTATATCTAATCAAGATGATGAACAAAAGAGAAGGAGGAAGGCATGTACCTTATGAATGGCGTTTGTCCCTGCAAGGTCCAAGATGAGCTTCGATCTTGAGCTCCTTGGTAGGTCCTGCAAGACAAACAAAAGTACAAAAGACTTCCTACTCTACTAAGATTAGATAAAACATAGATCCATCTACAGCAGACAAACTTATATGGAACAAGTACAAGTTTGAAAGAAATAGGCCAAGCATGTTATATTAATGAGAACAATGATGAAGAATACTTACAACCATAGATGTGAGTGCAACAACTTCACCAAGATCTTCTTGTCCAAACCCTTTCTTAAATAGTCCACACACAGAATTTTGATGCTCCAAATGACATCTTCCTCATGAGATCATAAGTTAGATGCTTCATAATACTTTCCATCCCCTTTCACCATGAGAAGGCCTCCTTATATAGGCTCAGAGAGGCCCAACCACTTGAGATATATTTGGGGTAAGTTGAGGATTATCCTCCTTCCATTATGGATCTTCCCAAAGATCATGGCTTGACCAAGGATTTGAATCCAACTACCTTCAGAGATTGAAGGGATCTTTCCCTCATTCTTCTCAACAAACCAAATTTTTCCCAGAAAAGGAAGCGCTCCCCTAAAAGGGGCACTAGAGTGCTATAGTGCTCCCCTAAAAGGGTGCAAGGAGCATCAACGCTCCCTGTTAGTGTATAGGGGAGCGATCCTCTCCAAAAATGTATTTTGAGTGGATATTTTAGTGGTAAAAGGTTTAAAAAAAATTGGTTAACCCATTCCTCTGCTTCCAAATCAGTTGTTTGAGGTGTTTCAAGTGTCCTTCCGATGTCATTATGGGCATGACATAGACTGTATGGAAGTATGCTTTTTCTAACATTTGCGACACTTGTGACCAAAATGTGACACTTGTAATATTGATAACGAAAACACTAGGCCATTGTCGTAATGAGTAATTTTGATGTGTAATAGATTGCCCCTCAAAGTATGAAGTTAGAAGATGATAACTGATAACTGAAATGCTTTGTAGACTTTCAAGCAAGGATACGAACTTAGAGAACCTGACAGAAGCTGCACACGACCATGAAACAAATGTTAAGACATGCTTGAAACCCAAGGCAAGCACACCTATGCTTGAGTGATAGATACTTTCAAGGTATGGCTGCCATAAATACACTGTGGATCCATAATTATATTGACAAAGAGATATAGCCACTGAAGATACAATGTGGATCTATATTCGCATGACCTGAACTAGTCGCAGCCACGAAGAATACACAGTGGAGCTACGAGATGTCAAGACATAGCCACGACCAATACAAAGTGGATCTATGTAACAATAAATGTGTCAATGTTCAAATAAACCACCGTTGAACCTGGGCAAAGTACATACAAGAGTGATGACTCAACCCAGGGTCTTCTTACCGGTCTCGATGTAGTACGAATCTAACCATGCGAATAGATGTTTTGATGTCGAACATGGCAAAAACCACTTGATTACCGGTCAGTGAGGTGAACCATTAAAAGGAACGAGGGAGATCACCATTGATGTCAATGATTCCCAAGGTACTTAGTACATTCCAACGAATGTGAATAGATGAGCTGAAGTTGAACATCCGTGGAATCATCCGATCAGAGGTCAATGATGTTAACTCACTATCGGACACAAGGAGGCCTTCCATTAAGGCATCCAGGTCCCAAGGTACTAATTGGTTTCTAGGTCTAATCCCTGGATAATGTGTTGAGGTCAACAGGAATAGACTCGTCGAAGGAGTGCCTTGATGTATCCCCCATCAACAACACGAAACAGACACAGATATGTAATTGGTAGATCAAATGAACATGGACTGACACGGGTATTGAAACAAGATATTTGTGATGGATGACTCTCGAGGCAGATACTTCCCTTGAACACTAAGGCACAACAGCAGAAACATGACATGGACCAAAACATGATGATGCAGTGGATACTGTGACTTTCGTCGGGTGACCCAAAGGAGTAAGAAAAACTTAGAGGATTAGTTTAGTGCAGAGGTTCAGCAAATTAATATGTGCGTAAAGACAAAGTGTCATGTTCAAGGGATACTCTAAGAGTTACTGGTAATGTTCTCAAAAAATACTGGGCTTGTTTCCTTCAATTTTTCCCCCCATCTAGATAGACGAGTACCTCTTTTTAATTTAATGAGCTTGAGGAGGGTAACACATGCTCAATATGACTCACCTTCGGTAAGTCCTTCTTCCTTTGTTTAACAAACTAGAAGAATTAAGGGTTCGATCCCATATGGGCCCTTCAATGTTTTATTTTTTAACGAGTCCAGAGAAGGTAAAATCAGAGGTTTTTCATATTTAGAGAGTCTGAAAACAACTTAAAGGTGACTCCAATGTTGTCCTTTTTCGTAATGTTAGTCTTGCAAGGCCGAAAAAGAGATAAATTATCACTCGAAAGATGCACTTTCAAACCTTTTAATGAGTGGGAAAGGAAGCAAGATCACTCAGCAATCTTTTCATGTTTAGAGAGTCTGAAAAGAGCTTAAAGACGACTCCAGGGGGTTCCTTTTTCGTGTAATCATACCGTTCTGAAAAAGAGATAAAATTTTACCCGGATGCATTCTCATGTATTTACAAGCACGAGAAAGAAAAAAGACTAAGATCGGTATGCCCCTAGATTGAAAGCTAATGGATTAACTCCAGAATGATCATCAAAGGTTGGAGACATTCCCTCCAAGATTCAATTCATTCACTAACTTTGAGGTTGTCACTAATTTCTCTACTATATGAGAAAAAGGAGAAGGGTGGATGAAAAGAAGGTTCAAGAGAGGTGAATATTTCATTTTTTAATGAGCTTGACATAGGAAAAGAACTATGCTCAGGGTTCTAGGTTCGATCCCCAGATTGTTGTTTCATTTTTTAACGAGCTTGCTACAGAGAGGAAAATGATGCTCGTGGCTTCTTCTTGATCATGGCTTCCAAGATGATAATTATCTGGAAGGACACCATTTCAAGGGACAAAACTCGGTCATGGATTCCAAGAGATATTTGTTGGATGGAAGATAATCACTCTGGAAGGAACACATGTCAAGGTCTGCGACAGGGGTAAGGAGATCAGGATCCAATATCCCTATCGAAGAGATCACCATGTCAACTATTGGATCTAAATCATCAGGAGTTGAAGTCACAGGAGATAACACCACATAATTGACATGTGGTGAGGGTGATACTATCTGCATATAAGAACCATTTAGGGAGGTAATCCAATCAGGACCGATGAATGAAAGTTGATCAATAGTCACAATTCTTCCATCATGAGGGAAAGATATCAAATGGAAAAGAGTGGACACAATAGATTTCATGGCATAGAAATAACCCTGCCCAAGGAGTAAAGAAAAATCCAAGGGGTCTCATACTACCATGACATCAATAAAGACAGTTTTCCCTCCCAAAGTTATGGGAAACCGAGGAAAGGTCCCTAAAGGTTGAATGGTTCTTCTGTTAAAAGCTAACAGATTATGTGTAACCGACACAAGCTGAGGACAACCCAAAGCGTGTCAAGCAACATAGGACAAAATACTAATGAATGCACCTTCATCTATTAGCGTTGGAGGAATGTCCCGACCACAAACATGTACTGTAATCTGGAAAGGAATGTGAGAGGGAAGACGAGGTCCAGTTAGCGCACCACAATAAAAAAGGATGGCCTCATTACTTGGAGGGGGTTTCGTGGGAGAATGAGGAATTCCCCCCAGCACGGTAGATTCTATATCAACGAGAAAAACGTGGGAAGTATCGGGTTTACTCTCTAGAGGGAGAGTAGGATGGACCAATGGTGGACTTGGATGGACCAATGGTGGACTTGGATCGACCACTTTGGCACTCTTTAGAGGAAGAGTGGGATTGACTGATGATGTAACCAGAGAAACCACTTTGGCACACTTCGGATGAAGGGTGGGACTGACCAAGGAAGGGACTGGATCAGTCACTTTGTCACTCCTCAATGGAAGAGTGGTATTGACCAATGATGTAACCAGAGAAACCACTTTGGTGTCACTCTATAACAGGAGAGTGGGATCGATCGAGGATGAAAATGGATCGACCACTTGGGTTACACTCTTTTGATGAAGAGTGGGTCTGATTGATGACGGAACTGGATCAACTACTTGGGTTGGTGGTTTAATCAAGGAGGAAACTAGATTGACCATATGATCAACCAGACTGACCGAGGATGGAACCGGATTGACCAGTCCATCAACTAACGATGGGTTGGGGGAAATCTTATGATAACATTTTGGAATTTGAAGTTTTTCCAAATGAGAAGAAGCCTTGTCCCTATGAGGACAAAGGTGATATTAATGATCACCTTTACATAACATGCAAGGGAACTTGACAGTTTTCTTCTTCTTACCAAAATTAACATCACTAGTTGATGGGGTATCATCGGCATGACCGACAGAGGTCGATGACGTGGAAGACCACATTTCTAAGACCTTGATAAGACCAGGGCATTCTCTGAGAAAGTGGTCACCCTTACAAAGGCTGCAAGGGAATTTGGGTTTCAGATTCTTCATTTTAATCTTGTTGACCTCATCAACACTCCCAGTACTATTAACAGTAGTTGGTTTCTTGGATCCAACATTAGATGTTGTTGGAGCTTTGGTATTTTTTGGGCTCTTCTTCTTCTTCTCTTTTCGTTTCTTCTTCTTCTGATCAACCTAGCTACTTGCTTTAGAGATTTCACTAGGCAAAGAAGGAGAAATGGAAGGATACTTAATGGGCAAAGAAGGAAAAAAGTCAACATGAGGTTGATGTGTGGGTGGTGTACTAACATCTAAAGTATTAGGTGTAGTTGAAACATTGGGAGGATTTGAGATCACTGGAGTGGGGAACAACCAAATTGGTAATCCGATGGTGAGTCCTGGAAGACTCAATGTGGCAATATACAGAGGACCAAAGTTTCCAAAAGAAGGAAAGGTGTAAGGTTCCCCGAGACAAGGGGTTCCTCCGTTGGTACTCTTAGGAGTTGACGCCATTAATACTGACTCGAGCTAAGGTCCACTAAGTAAAAAGAAAAACACATGCTATGAATCTGAGAAGCAATCAATCAAACAAACCAATTTCTGTTGTAGGAAAATCTCCCTGTGGACAGGTAGATTTCCTCTTGAGATCGAGACCCTTAACTCTAATACAGAAGGTACTTAACATGAACAATGACTTCCTTTTATATATAATCAAGCTAATAAACCTAAGAGAAGGAGGAAGGCATGTACCTTATGAACGCCATTTGTCCCCACAAGGTCCAAGATGAGCTTCAATCTTGAGCTCCTTGGTAGGTCTTGCAAGACAAACAAAAGTACAAAAGACTTCCTACTCTATTGAGATTAGCTAAAACATATATCCATCTACTACAGACAAACTTATATGGAACAAGTACAAGTTTGAAAGAAACAGGCCAAGCATGTTATATTAATGAGAACAATGATGAAGAATACTTAAACCATAGATGTGAGTGCAGCAGCTTCATCAAGCTCCCATTGTCCAAACCCTTTCTTAAACAATACACACACAGAATGTTGATGCTCCAAATGACATATTCCTCATGAGATCATAAGTTAGATGCTTCACAAAAATTTCCATCCCCTTTCACCATGAGAAGGCCTCCTTATATAGGCTTGGAGACGCCCAACCACTTGAGATATCTTTGGGGTAAGCTGAGGATTCTCCACCTTCATTTATGGATCTTCCCTAAGATCATGGCTTGAACAAGGATTCAAATCCAACTGCCTTCAAAGATTGAAGGGATCTTTCCCTCATTCTTCTCAACAAACCAAATTTCGCCCAGAAAAGGAAGTGCTCCCCCAAAAGGGGCACCAGAGCACTATAATGCTCCCCTAAAAGGGTGCAAGTAGCGCCAACGCTCCCTGTTAGTGTATAGGGGAGCGCTCCTCTCCAAAAATGTATTTTGAGTGGATTTTTTAGTGAAAAAGGTTTATAAACTTTGTTAACCCATTCCTCTGCTTCCAAATCAGTTGTTTGAGGTGTTTCAAGTGTCCTTCCGATGTCGTTATAGGCACGACATAGACTTTATGGAAGTATGTTTTTTCTGACATTTGCGACACTTGTGACCAAAATTTGACACTTGTAATATTGATAATGACGACACTAGGCCATTGTCGTAATGAGTAATTTTGATGAGTAACACTTGTAGCCTGAACAGTTCTTGCCAAAAATTGCTGGTGAAAGTGGGGTCTCAATCAGAAACAATAGAATGAGGCATGTCGTGAATCTTGAAGACATGATCCATGAAAAGTTGAGCCACAATGGATGTAGTAAATGGATGTTGAAGAGAACATAAATGAGAATAGTTGAAAAGACGATCAACTACCACCATGGTGACTGAATTATTGCCTGATTTAGGTAATCCCACAATGAAATCCATAGAGATGTACCTCCAAATAGAGGGTGGAATCAGAAGAAGTTGGATTGTGCCAGGGGCTTTGATTGTTTCTCCCTTGTTACGTTGAAAAGCATCACATTTGGCCACAAAAGTGCGAATATCCTTTTTCATACCATCCCAGAAAAAAGAACGTTTGATCATGTCATAGGTTTTGGTAAACCCTAAGTGCCTAGCTGTGGGAGTAGCATGAAGCTCAGAAAGAACTATGGATTTAAGTTGTGATTGTTTACTTAAATACAAATGACCTTTGTAGCGAAGATCATCATTGTGCCAAGATTACCCTGGGGAAAGTGGAGAATTGTCTTGCAATTATTGGATCAGATGCAAAATTTTAGGATCTTGTAGCCATTCCTAGTGAATAGATTGGAGCCAATTTGGGACAGTGAAGGATAGGGAGAAAATGGACCCTTCGTCTTCATATTTTCGAGAAAGAGCATCAACAACCACATTTTATTTTCCTTTCTTGTAAATGATCTCATAATCATATCCAAAGATATTAGTTACCCATTTTTGTTTCTCTGGAGAGGAAGTTCATTGCTTGAGAAAATACTTGAGTCTTTGATGATCTGTCTTAATTTGGAAGTGTTTCCTCAAGAGATAAGGGTGCCAGAGATCTATTACATCCAGAATAGCCAACATTTCCTTTTCATAGATTGATTGTCCCAAATCACGGTCTGACAATTGTTTGCTGGTAAAGGCCAAAGGTTTTCCCTCTTGCATAAGAATTGCTCCAATTCCTTTCCTGGAGGCATCACATTCTAGAACAATGGTCTTTGTGAAATCAGGAAGGGCCAAGACCGGAGTAGTGAACATAGCCTCCTTCAATGCTTGAAAGGCCTGATCAGCTGGAGGAATCCAAATGAAAGAATTCTTCTTAAGTAGAGAAGTAAGAGGTGCCACAATATTTCCATAAGTCTGAACAAACTTGCAATAATATCTTGTTAAACCCAGAAAATGTTAAGAACCAAACATCAATATAGCATAGAAAAACCTCAAGAAAAGTACTCAACGCCTTGAAAAAGAGATAATATCAGATAATAAGCCTCTTCGAGGGGGCAACCTCCTTTTACCCCACTTAAATTTTCAAGTACAAGATG
>ML778732.1:755984-788665 GCA_009831015.1 Picea engelmannii | reverse complement strand
TCAATCTTAGGAACGTGGTTGGTCTTCAAACCAAAGTTGGAGTTTCTCCATTCTTGATTCACCTTCCTTGTGTCTTCATCATGAATTTCATGGGATGAATTTTCACTTTTGGGTGTCTTCTCTATTACGAAATTTCTCAATACGTCCATGATCTCCCCTTTTAAGCCATCCATCTTAGTATCCAACTTAGCTTCCATTGACTCCATCTTGGCTTCCATTGAATCCATCTTAGTATCCATTGAATCCCTCATCTCTTGTAGTTCATCTTTGGTTACTATCTTCTTTTGTAAAATAATTTATGTCCCTACGCATTTCTTCACCTTCATCAAGAGTCCAATTAGGATTCTCTGGAGGCTTATTTGGTGTAGGAGGTCCCTTTTTGGGTGGCATGTTGGCCAAATATCACTTTTGAGTCTTGATTTTGAGGTGGTTCTGCTAGACAATATTTATTCTATTATATCTCCCACGTTTTTGCCCTTATGGGTATGAAACTTTCCTTTAGGTAGTTCTCTAATATTTATTCTCTACAATGCCACAGGTCTGATCAAAATTGGATGTGCCAAGTGGAATTTATTGTAACTTCCTCACAACTTGCCGATTTTTGGCCTTTCCAGGAGATCTCCCTTGTATAGAATGTCCCGCACAAAATAATTTATATCAAATTATGAAACTCGCACCCAAAGTACTAAAGACTGTCCAAGATCCAATGCAACTAGTCCCACTCAATTTGGATACTCCAGCAAGAAGTTATTCTTGTTTTACCTGGAACACCTTCTTGAGACTAGCCAATAGGACTAGTCAGATACCCTATCTTACACAAGGTGTATATACAAATTTAAGAAGACCTAGAAGCTGAAATTTTTACCACAGATAAAAAACTAATTTCTGTAAATTTCCCCCAGAGTTCAGGGTGTGAAACGTTACAGAAATTTTTTTATAGCGAAAATGCTGAAAAGACTCATTTCAGGATGATTCCAGAACCCTATCTTGTAGAGGCTATATCTCCGAAATTATAAGGCCTCAGGAGCTAAATTTTGAACCCAACGTACCTTGATCCATCCTATAAATACCCTCCAAGCCGTTCCTTCTGAAACGTTGTAGAAAAAAAGTTATAGCGAAAATTACATGGTGTCTCAGATGTAGCAGCGAAACCCCAAGACCTTGAGCTCTGATACCATATGTTAAGAACCAAACATCAATATAGCATAGAAAAACCTCAAGAAAAGTACTCAACGCCTTGAAAAAGAGATAATATCAGATAATAAGCCTCTTTGAGGGGGCAACCTCCTTTTACCCCACTTAAATGTTCAAGTACAAGATGATTCAAAATGAAAATGTCTCCTTGGTATATATAGGAGACTAGGATGTTTTAATGGCCTAAATCCGACATAAATAAAATAACATTACTAATCTAATATGCCCCAATTAAGTGGTAATGAGCCAATATTAGGGCTTAACAGAAAACCACGCAATATTTTGATAGTCTTGGGGCAAGGCCAGTCTTGCATGGCTTCAATCTTCTTATGATCCACTCGAACACCAGCCTTGCCAATAATATGACCCAAGTACTCAACTTCTGAGGTGCCAAACACACATTTAGAGTGTTTGAGGAAAATTTATGCTAAGAGAGTAGATGAAGAACTTGATCCACATGGGAAATATGGGATTGCCAAGTTTTACTGTAGATGAGAATATTATCAAAGAAAACTAAGAAAAAATGACAGAGAAAAGAATGGAAGACATGATTCATGAGGCTTTGGAAGGTGGAGGGGGCATTACACATGCCAAAGGGAATGACCAAGAACTCATAGGGGATGTCATTGTCTTGCATACGGATCTGGTGGTAGCCTGAAAACAGATCAAGTTTGGTGAAATAATGAGCACCACTCAACTCATCCAAGAGATCATTAATGAAATGAATGTGAAACTTTTCTTTGATGACTATTTTATTGAGGGCATGAAATTCAAGACACATGCACGAAGTACCTTATTTCTTAAGTACCATGAGCACAAGATAAGAATAAGGGCTGGTACTAGGGAGGATAACACCCTCTTGGAGCAATTCCTGCATGTTTTTCTCAATTTCATTCTTTTGGGAAAAGGGATGATGATAAGGCCGAACATTTGTAGGAAGACTACCAGGAACAAGGGGTATAGAATGATCATGAACACCATGAGAAGGCAGAAGTCCCTGGGGAGTGGAAAAAATAGCTTAGTGTTTGGAGAGAATAGCTTGGAGGTTATGACTACAATCCCCCTACCTCAGCAGGGTTCTGCAACGTCCTGGTCTTTGGATCGATCTTCTTCTGAGATGAAATGGCTCTTCAAACTCCTTCTAGAACACCTTGAATGAATCCACATGTCCCTTTAATTCCCTGGCACATGCTTTGAGAAAACCTATGCACGCGCTCATCTTTCAATGCTCTTCTTTGTTCTGAACCAAAACACCTTTCATGTTTCGGGGTTTCAAAACTCCTGCATGCGATCTCTCCTAGGCTCCTTGTCCCTCTAACTCCTAGTCATTGAAATGATGAAAAGGGCTTAATGACTATGGGTCCTCCCTTAGCCTTTGTCCACGTGAACACCACTCTATGACCACGTGCTTAACATCAAAGTGCTACCAGATTTTCGCGATTCATGGAATCGCGCTGCAAGCATTCCTCCTATTCTCTGCCTTTCAAAATGTCGAAACCTGAAATAGGGCCTCACTCCACAGCTCCTCCCTTAAGTCACTTTTCATACGAACGGTCCTGTGACCTGGTGCTATTCCTCTGAATTCTTTCAGGTTTTCACGATTCTGGCTGCAACGATTCTAGGTCCTTCGAACTCCTGGATCCTAAAATGCCAAAATCTACCTGTGACCATGGTCCACTTTTCAGGATTTTGTAATTCACAATTTCAGGATTCCAGCTGCAGACGATTCTAGGTCCTTCAATCTCCCGGATCCCAAAATGTCAAAATCTACCCGTGACCACAATCCACTTTTTGGGATTTCGTAATTCACGATTTCGCAATTCTGGCTGCAGACGATTCTAGGTCCTTCGATCTCCCGGACCCTGAAATGCCGAAATCTCCCCCTTGAGAGATCAACGGTCTAGATTCCTCTTGAACTGACGATAACGATCCAACTGGATCGACGACCCACAACCTTTCAGGATTTTTCCTGAACCTTGACCACTCGCCACGTGTCCTCCTTGATGAATGGTCACGATTCTTTCAGGATTTTGAGCGAATAGCCAACAGTTGTTCCTCTTCCTTTATGATTCCCCAAATCCTAAAATTTCACCTTTTGCGGGATCAATGATGCAAGAGAGTCGAGTCTTTTGACTCTTCAAACCTTGAATTCTGAAATCACTCCCTTATATGAGATCGAAGGCTATGAGCCTCCCTTGATCCAACGGTCCTAGATATATTGGGATTTTGGTAACCGAGAGTTTGAATTGCAATGACCCAAATCACTGGTCACTCCATTCCCCTAACTTCGATACGTGAGTTCTTGTAGGAGATCCAATGATCCTCGTTGGATTGGATCCAACGACCACTACCTTTCCTAGGTTTTAGAGTGTTGGATGACACTTGCTTAATCCCCTTGCTACTTTGCGAGATCCAATGGCTCACGATATTTTGCACTCCTCCACGAAGCATCTCCACTATCTTGTTTCATCTCCTCTCCCACGCAACATCCCAGAGGTTAAACTTTGTGTGCCTTCCTTTGGATCCGATGGCTAACAGTCCTTTGCACTAGATCTGAAGACCCAAATTTTTTCTCTTCCTTTTGCACTTTCCTGCGTGTGTCTGGAATTAGACTTCAATGGTCCAGATCTCGCCTCTTCAACTGATCTAACGATATTTGTGCTCTACCTTGAGAATTCCCTTCTTCCTTTCCCTTGGAATATTTCTTGCTCCAAAAGGCCTCAGCCTTTGTCTCGGCTGTGAAGCTTGTAACCTTGGCTCTCGCCTGTATTCTAAGAGGCGTTCCTCCTCTTGAGCTTTATTTCTCTGAACCTCAAAGGTTCCTTCTAACTCTGCGACCTCTTACAGTACCTTTTCATGAAATGGTGCTATCTCTTCTGAGTTTATCTGTGGCTCTGACCTCAAAGTGTCTCTGTCCCTTTCTCTCCTTGAAGGGATGTAAGTGACCTCTGGGAACTTCCTGCTCAAGCACGCTTTGCTGAGCCTGTAGGGTGTTCAGTAATCCTGTGAGTGTCTCCTCTTGTGATATTTCTCTTCTCTCTGAACTCAAATAAGAGTTCCTCCTATGCACATTTGCAACAACTCAATTCCCACCTGGTAGAGTTCTCTAGAATCCTCAGTGACTCTGTCTTCTCACTGAACTCGAAATAGAGTTCTCCTCAATGCATCCTATGCATTTTCTCAATGCCCTCCTGGAAGAGCATTTATAGAATTCTCAAAAATTCTACTTCTACTCTCGGTGCTCTCCTCTGCATAGTTTCTCCTTCAAGGTGTTCAACAACCTTGAGGATTCCTCCTTGAGTCAATGAATTTAGCTGGTGCGCCCTCCTGACATGTCTTTGTCTAAAATTCCGCAGAATTTAGAAGTGCACTCCTGCACTAGTTTTCAGAGACCTCAGTACTTTGTCATGCACTCTTGCATGAAACCAAAAAGAATCCAAACCTGAAATCAACGAACTCACAGATAGGAAAATCTATATATCTCCTGCAGATGGAACTTAACATATATCTACAGCATGAATGAACCCACAACACTCATAAAAGACACATAAACACATAGAAAACACATATGCAGGAAAACTTCTTTGTATTAACATCAATGTCTAATTACAATGTGTTTGAGCTTAGACTGCAATATATTCTCGACTCCCTCTCTTTTCTCTCTTCTTCTCCTTTCTAATTTATTCTCTGCCTAGCTAAATCCAGATTCAAAGAAGATCTTTTTACAAATAGGGGCTCCTCAAGCTCTTCCCTCCATCCTCACCAACTCTCATTAATTTACATTCAATTACATTGAATGGTTGTCTAGTTCGAATCAGATCTAGATCTCAGCTTTACAACCATTTAAGGCAACCTTTATCTAAAGCCTATGCACATGCATGGATTTTGGCTCTTTGTCCTTACAACATTTAATACAATTTCAAAATTTGAATAACGAGAGGGCTGCGCCTCTCTCCTTCCATTGAATGTGTGCTTGATGTGCTGGCTGGCTAGCGCATAGCTGGCTTGGAGCAATGATCCTGCATTAGGTTAGGATGCATAGAGGGTGTCTCAACTACGTGAATAGAATGGAGTTGAGAAATAATACCATGGTGGCCTTTATTGAGGATTTTTTTCATGCGATGGGAATTGATGATGTCAGGAGAACCAACTGTGAGACCTTGGAAGTGATACATTTGTCCCTCCTATTGTAATTGCATGGTTAATTCCTTAAAATCCATAAGAATGGGACCCAAAGTGTGTAACCATTCAATGCCTAGCACAATGTCACACCCGCCCATTTCGATGGAAAACATATGCGATTTCAGGTGGTAATTTCCAATTTTAAGACATACATTTTCACAATGCTCACCATATTTCATGGACCCACCATTGGCTATTATGATTTGAAAATTATTGACAACACAAATATAGAAAATTGTTTCTTGGGAAATGCAACGATGAATAAATTTATGGGTGCTACCACTGCCAACTAGGATGATGAACTTCCTATTCTTAATATAGCCATTGAGCTTGAGGGTTTGGGGACCAGAGAATCTAGTGAGAGAATGAAAATAAATGAGTGGTTCAAATTCAAGGGGGTCAGCAGGCTCTGAGGTAGCATCGGGAAGGGAGGGCTCTTCAACAATTGGAAATTTCACATCTTCTTCAACAACATCTTTTGAAATGGCCATTAAAAGTTTTTTTTCCTTACACTTGTGACCTGAAAAATATTTTTCATCACAATTATAGCAAAGACCCTTCAATTGGCATTCAATCATTTCATCCCTAGTTAATTTATGGATCTTGAGGGAATTAGTGTGTCGAGGGAAAGGAACAAAAGAGGGATTTTTTTTCTTGGAAAAAACAACTTGTTGGGATTCTTTAACACGTTTAGTAGCTTCCAACCAAGTCTAAGGGAAGGCCATGAGAACCTAGGATTGTATTTTATCCTTTAGGCCATTGATAAATCATTCACGAAAGAAAGCATTTGACATTCCCTCGGATCGAAAGGCCAAATGCTCAAAAAATAGATGTAAAGTCTTCCATTGTGCCTCATTGTTTCAACTTGGTCAAACGACCGAGATAGTCGGTATCAATGTCAAAGCGGTCATAGAGCTCTACAACAAACTAGGTCCAGGAAATATAACCTTGACTTGAATTTTACGCCATTGCCACCATTGCCATTGTGTGGGATCTATATAGAGGACAACATAGCGAAGTTTGTCCAATTCATCAATAATACCATGCAGAGAAAAATAATGGTCCATTTGAGTGACCCAACCCATAGGATTGGAGCCATCAAATTTATTGACCTCAACACAGGGAAGATAGGGGTCACGCTAAAAGGAGTTGGATTGAAAATGCAGAGAATGAGAGGAATCAACAACATTGGGTTGGTTCGAGGAGGAAGGACCCAAAGGGCGGTTCAACAACTGGTTGACAACAGACTGGAGGGTGTTAAATTGGTTCATGAATTATGCATCCATGGTGTCAAATTTGTGCTCAACATGGGTTTCTAATTGTGCAAGGCGATAATTGGTAGAGACAATTTCATAGGTCGCTTGATTGATGGAAGCTTGCAGGTCTTGGTTGCGAGTGGTGGCCATTTGGAGAGGGTAAGTGTGGGTAAGGAAAAATGGGTGGGTGGGACCACAAAAAGGACTTATAAGTGATAAGTACCACAATGATAAATGAAATAAGGGAAATGTAATGGAATAGGTGGAAAAATGCGGAAGCTGAGAAGGGCTTGGGTCCACTGGAAAAAAAAATTAAAAATGAAAGGTATGACTATGATCAAGGTGAAAAGGGGAGTCCAATGGAATAGTTATACTTTGATTTGAATAATACTACAGTGATGAAATGCCTAAATTCTTAACAGGAAGAAATGTGTAGTAATTTCACAACCCGAATGCAGGAGACACAATTGTGTGGCAAAAGATCTTGTTTTTTCTATTTTTGTTTCCATCCCAAGGGTTAGTGTATTAAAGGGTTATAGAGTCAATGGTTTTCCCTATGTTGTACCTCTATGATATACGTGTGGGGCCCAACAGTAGTACTCGGCCCAATATCTCAGGGCACCAACTAAGGAGGCTAGATTGTGCCCTTAGTCGTACTACCCGACTACCTTGTCACTAGAGAGTATCTTCCTGAGTGACGTTCTCGGTGGCACTATAGAATTCAGGAGGTCAATTGGTTTATATATGGAGGGATTCAGGAGATATAGGTTGATCCATATACAGGTGTTGTCTGATGTGCTACCATTTGAAGGGGTACCAACAACGGTTACAAGGGTGGCCAACAGATCTGTGCTTAAGTACCACTAGTATTTCTAGCATGTATGACTCCCCGATTTTGGTTTTATACATGTATTTATAGATCTATGTAGCTTTAAGATTCTGAAATATATCGCTGATCCAAGTGGATATTGGTGGCCACCCACCTATTCCAACTAGATCCTCGTGTTCGGGTTTTTTTCAGCACGTTATTCTGTATTTATTTTTAATTTTTGGTTCTACACTTCTGGGGATGTTTTAATCCTAACACACCCTCCAGGTGGATATGGGTGGCCTCTCACCTAATCCAACTGGCTCATTTTGTATGTTTTCATGTCAGCCCATCTTGTTATATTTCTGGGGTTGTTATGGGGCCCTAAACATTTCTTTTTTTTCTTTCCATAGTCAAATTGTAGACAGAGTCATATTTTGATGGAAGAATATGTAGCTATCTAAAATACCTTTCCAATGGGCTATCACACACCTAAAACAGAGGTCGTATGCAAAATTTATGTCCCTAGGAAGTTGAGGTACCAAATTACACCAACTTGCCTATAGGGCCCACATGACTTTTGGCGTTTCACCTTCTAGGGTTAGGTTTTTGGATGTCTAGGGTTTTGGAATTCATGAGTAATATCAAAAAGGCCTATGGATCCTCATTTTAATCCATTCTCCTTAGATGGATGTGCGTAGCATCCACATCTCTTCTCAGAGATAGCTACCAACATTCGAGCAAGTTTTTAGTTCTGCGGTTTTACAGTTTCAACCTATTTCATAATTTAATAGAAGATATTTTTCATTGGATATTTGTGTTATTCTCGATATATCTATGTTTATTGTATTCAGTATTTTAATTAGTTCGTTCCACTCCTAAATCCATATCAGTGGTATCAAAGTGGTTTGCTCGTCATTTATTTTTCTTCTTGCATGTCCCTGACAAGATCTGGGTAAAAGAAGTTGGGACTCAAAACCATTAAGCCATTACTAGATCGGTCACTCTTAGCCTGACAACAACCCATGGGAGACACAAATAAAGATGATTGAGGAGGATATCCTATTAAAATTTTTTCTTGAGGAATCCCTCACATGACAAAGGAACGAAATGATGGAAAAATTTGCATAGATCCTTCAACGGTTACCCACAGGAGAAACATATGCATCAAGTGGCCATGCAACCCCCTTCAAGATACAGGTAAATTTTGATATTCCATTATTTGAAGGACTAATAGATGCAGATGTTGTACATAAATGGTTGAATCTTCTCGAAGGATATTTTTCGGTCCACAATTTTTTCAATAGGGAAAAGATCACTTTTGCACTCTTCAAGGTCGTTCCCCATGTTAAAGACTGGTGGGATACTTACTCTGAGCAAAGGGATGTGGAGGAATCTACAATGTTCGTGGTGGCCCCTACATGGGATTCCTTCCAAGATTCCATTATAGAAAAATACTACCCTGTTGGAAGCTACGAGGACCAGTACACCAGATGGACCACTCTACGTCAAGAAAGGGACCAAACAGTACCAGATTTCAAAAAAAAATTCCATACCCTACGCACCAAATTGGGTATCAAATAATCTGAGCGTCATTTGGTTCTCAAATACCATGACTATTTGCATAGATACATTCAAACATAAATGGATTTCTTGGAAATATGGAGTTCCTAGACATCACCTCTTTGGGCACAACTTATAGATACGTTGTCAAGATCGAGTAGAAATTTAAGAAGAAATGGTGAGAGTTTGGATCTACAAAACCCTCACAGCCAAAGTAGGGAAAAGGAAGCCCCAACCCACACAGCAAGGGACCAATTCGATATGGATGCCCTCAGGACAACCATTCCAAGCTGAAACACAAGAAGGGCAATGAGAAGACGAAGAAGGACACGATAAAATCATGTGAGTACCATAAAATTCCTTGGCACAACATCAAAGAATGTCACTCCAAGCAGTCCCTCGTGGTCGAGCTGAGGGCTTCTGAGTCAGAGGTGATTCTGATTCCGAGTCAATTTCTGAAGGAGGGAAGTGTTTTATTGATGTTGAACCTAGTGCCATTGTTTCTATCACCAAATTTTGACCAAGAAAACTAGAAGAACCAAAGGAAGGGGAGCGCCTCTTTCACTCACAGATGTGGTTCAAGGGGGCTCCAATTCATTTCATTGTCAATAGCGATAGTTAGAAGAACCTGATTTCAGCAGAGGTCATCAAGAAATTGGACCTGTCAATGACATTGCACCCACAACCCTACACCATCGATTGGCTTCACCAAGGAATATATCTCCATGTCATCCAACAGTGTCATCTACCCTATGACATCAAGCCTTTGAAAGATGAGGTACTGTGTGATATTTCTCCCCTTGAAGTTTGTGATGTTCTTTTACGACAATCATATTTGTCGAAACGTCATATTGTGTATGAGTCTAGACTCCATAGTGTTATTATTACTTTGGGAAGACAATTTTACATGATCCCATAGGTAGTGTCGCCTACTGCTATTTCCTTAATCTCTTCTAAGCAGTGCAGTAAGGGAATTTCATAGACCGGGAAGTTCATCTTCTTTTTTATCCATGGTCACAGTAAGTAGAAGGTCATCACCACATCTTTGGCCTCTACAAAACACCTCTCTTTGTAGTAGAAGCAAGTGGAAGTTATCATGGAAGAATACAAAGACATCTTCTCCTCACCTACAGGGGTACCGACACTTCCAAGTCAAGCATCCAATTGATCTGACCCCTGACGCACCTCTACCTAATGTACCAGCCTATCGACACTCGCTGATGGAGAATGATGAAATTAGGAGTCATACCTAAGAGCTTCTTCAAAAGGGGAACATCAGACCTAGCTCCTCCCCTTGCGGAAGCCCAATTGTACTAGTGTAGAAGAAGGACAGGACTTGGAAACTCTTCATTGATTACAAAGACTTAAACAAAATCATAGTCAGGAATCGCTACCCCATTCCCAGGATTGATGACCTTATTGACCAACTCAAGGGGGAAAATTTATTCAGGAAGGTTGACCTAAAGTATCACTACTAGCAGGTTCCCATCGAACCAACTGATGTATGGAAGACAACCTTCAAGCCTAAAGAAGGTCTCTACGAATGGCTAGTCATGCCCTTTGGCTTAACAAATGCACCAACCAATTTCATGAGGTTGATGGATGATGTATTGAGACCCTTCACCAACTCCTTTTTGGTGGTATATTTGGATGACATCCTCATCCTCAATAGAACATGGGAAGAGCACATGTGACATGTTCAACAGGTTTTGAGCACTGTGCGACAACACAAGCTCTATGCCAACTTGGAAAAATTATATTTTGGCATGAATAGGGTCCAATACTTGGGAAACATTGTTGATGAGAATGGGGTACATGTTGATCCAGCTAAGATCCAATTCATCTGTGACTGGCTAGCCCCGACCACACTGACCGAGCTTCAAATATTTCTGGGGCTAGCCAACTTCTACCAAAGGTTCATGTTGGGATTCTCCCATATTTCGTGGGCCCTGATCCAGGTGACCAAGGGCGGTGGTAGGGACAAGTTCATGTGGGGGAAGGAGAAACAAAGAGTATTCTATGATCTAAATCATGACGTGTGCTCATCTCTGGTACTCTCCTTTCCCGATCAGTATAAACCTTTTGAGATTGAGACTGATGCATCTAACTATGCTGGGGAAGCAATTCTCACTCATCATGTGAATTTGGTGGAATACCATAGTGATACACTCTCTGATATTGTCCATAAATACCCCACCTATGAAAAATAAATGTATTCCATTGTACAAGCGTGTCGTCAATGGAAACATTACATTCTGGGGAAAGAGACAATCATACACACTGATCACAAGCCTCTGCAGTTCATATAGACACATGGGAAATTTCAGAACCACTGCCATCAGAAGTGATCCACCTATCTGCAACAGTTTCATCTCAACATCAAGTATAATACAAGTATCTATAATCATGTTATTGAATGCCTCAGTCAACCCCCTTTGGTTGCACTCACCACTGTGCTCCATTCCTATGGACATGAAGCCTCTGAGTGGCCCCAACTTTATCAACAAGATTCAGACTTCACCACCACATATCAGCTCTTGGGTACAGGCACAAATGTCACTGATTTTCACATTCAAGATGGACTCTTATGACACCTGGGCCATCTCTATTTTCCTACAAGCGAGCATGAAATCTTATTTGGGAATCCCATTACAGTCAGGTGGTAGAACATTTTGGCATAGAGAAAATTGTGGCCATTCTTGAGAAACATTTTTATTGGCCAAAAATTCGATAGGATGTCAGCAATTATATCAGATCTTGCACTACCTATGCCATTTTCAAGCCAACCATCAAGAAGCAAGGCTTATATACCCCTCTTCCCGAGAAGCCTTTGGAATCCATCTTAATGGATTACATGTCTGGCTTTCCATCCACCAACCAAGGAAATGATTGTGTGTTTGTGGTCGTTGATCGGTTTTCGAAGATGGACATCCTCATAGCCTATAAGAAGAATGTCACAATGACTGATACTTCCAATATCTTCTTCAACTGAATGTGGGTCCACTTTGGGATACCACAGACCATCATCTCTGACTGAGACAATAGGTTCCTCAACACCTTTTGTTCGAGTCTCTGGTCTTTGTTGGAAACCAAGCTCACAAAATACACTTCTTTCCACCCCCAAATCGATGGCCAAACAGAGGTCATCAATCAGATGATTGTGCACATCCTGTGCATGTACAATTCTAATCATAGACGTACATGGGATGAGAGTCTCCCCTATGTCCAACATAGTTACAATATGGCTCTCCATAGTTCCACTGACCATATCCCATTTCAGGTGGGTCTAGGATTTCAACCCTTGGGACCCATTGATGTTGCGCTCCCTCTTTCCACCGCATAGATAAAATCTTCCCCTTATCCATATGTGGTTGAAAAATCCACTAGATTCATTGAGCAGATTCAGCACATCCACCAACAGGTCTAGGAGATTTTGCAGAAATCCAATGCTAAGTACAAGTAGTGCCATGATCAACACAAGGTACCACACCAGTTTTAGGTTGGTGACAAATTCTGGTTACATCTGTAGAAGGATCATCTCACTAGGCCCCATCGAAAGCTTTGCCCACTTCGTTATGGGCCTTACACTATCACCAAGTTTTTGGGTAGCAATGATTTTGAGCTCAAAACTCCACCCTTCCTTGGTTTGCATCGAGTATTCAATGTGGACTTCCTTCAGCCATATTTTTGTTGGCATGTTTTATAGGCAACGTGTTCTTGTCATTGATGGAAAGTACAACAATGACGATGTCTTCAGTATAGGAAGAATGTGCCAGGCGAGCACCATAAGTATTTTGGGAAGACGTCGTAGAGCAAGCTCGATAAGATCAGAAGAGATAGTGTAGAGGTGCTTGGAAATTGATGGAAAATAGGCTTGGAATACATCGTAAGTCCAGATAGGAGAAGCGTACAGATGGAGGAAAGATATTAGGCATTGGATCTGAGCATGGGGATCGACAGTCATTAGATCTAGGAGAATCTGCATGATCTTTAAAGTGCAAGGTAAAGCGGGCTTACAAAATCCTGAAAGCAGGAGGACCGTTCATCTTCGGGTAGGACACGTGGTCACATATCAACATTTTGCTGACAAATAAGTCAAAGGAAGGAAGTTCTCTATCTTATGAAATCGAGAAATGTGAAATCATGACTTAATCTCCATTTCAGAGTTTTGGATACCGGGAGTTGGAGGTGTTAAGGACACTCATGACAAGAATGATGAAATCATGAAATGCAAAAGATTAGAGCATGTCAAAGACTCCATTTCAGAGTTTCGCAGACCAGGAAATCAAAGATCAAAGGAACTTTAACCTTTGAAGTAGTGAACCTTTAAATCTCGAAAGCAGGAGAACCATCCATCTTCGGGAAGGACACGTGGTTAAAGATCAACATTTCGCTGACTGAGAGGTCAAAGGAAGGAGTGCCCTAACCTCTTAAACTCGCGATATGCGAAATTGTGAATTACTCTGAGTCGTTGATCAAAGGGATATCTTGGACAATTGATCAGGCACAACGAAGGCTCGTGAATTTGTGAAATGATCCTAGCCATTGAAGGCAGAGGACACATGGTGAAAGATTGGCATTTCAATGACTAAAAGGTCAAAGGAAGGAGTGTTCTAACCTCTCTAACTCGCGATATGCGAAATCGTGAAATAATCCTAGTTGTTGGATCGAGGATTGATTTGGACCATTGATCAAACACGATAAAGGCCCGTGAAGTTTTGAAATCACGATAAGATATTGAACGTTGGGTCCATAGGACATGTGGTGAAAGATCGTCATTTTGCTAACTGGAAAGTCAAAGGAACGGGGTTCCCTAACCTCTCAAACTCACGATATGTGAAATCGTGAAATGCCAAAATGCGAAATTGTGAAACGCCTTTTGGTGCAACCTGTGGTCACCACTAGTGGTCACGTGAGGGGAAGAAGCTCGTGGACCTAAAAAATTTTAGAGTTTCAGGGATTGTGACTTAGAGTGTCGAGACTCTTCACCACAGGAATGCCGAAATGCTGAAATACCAAAATGCGAAATGGAAAAATCAACGTGAGACCCTGTGCTTGTAATCCAACGGTGTTGGATACTTAGAAATCTAATCAAAGAGCTATTGTTGCTCTTCACAGTTAATTGTTCAGTTGTGATTCAGTTAGCAGAACTGAATCATGGTTCTTGTATGGCTAGAGTTTCATTTGTTGAAGCGTTGGTATAGGGATTTGCGGGGTAACTGAAGGTGTTGTAGAATATAAAAAGAAACACGCGGTGACTGTGTGGGGTTGGTTGTTCTAAATGAAAAATGAGTTGAATTGTAAAGAAGGGAAAATTACAGTATATGCAATGTGAGACCAATAGTATGTGTAGTGTGAGATAAAACTCGGAGATGAGTAACAGATGAGGAATAGACAGAAGAAAGATGCAGTTTTCTTTTTGAGGCTTGAGCGAGTGAATCAATGAAAAAGTGGAGTGGCAGTGAACAACTTGATGAGAAGAACCACAGAACAATGAAGAGCATGCAGAGGCATTGTGCATGGAGAATGAAGAAGGTGCACAGATAGTATAAATACGTAGAACAAAGAAGAGATGGAGGCTGTTGTGAAGAGGAATTACACACGAGGAAATAACATGTTGTGGGCAGGAGTTGAAATACACAGAAGAGGTGTAATTCATAGAATCAAAATAAGACGTAGAGAATAAAGCGCAACAGAAGAAAAGAACAAAGATGCATAACTGAGACAGTAAAAGAAGGATGAGGTGCACTTGTAGAGAAAAATAGAATATCAGAAAGCGCAAGAAGATGCAGACAGAGAAACACTAATATAGTAGAGTAGAGAAGCATAGCAGAACAGTGATAAGCCTGGTAAGCCAATGGCAACTATTGAATCACTGTAATAAGTTTCAGTAGAAAATATTTATAATCAGGGTGGTAGGGAGGTTCTAGGGAGGACTGTTTTCCTCAGAGGTTCAAGTGGGTTCTTGAACACAGGGAGTTGTAGCTTCCATCTGGTTGCAGCCAGAAAATCTAGGGTGGCAGGGTGGTGCAAGGGAGAACTGTTGTTCTCTATTATACAGGTTGGTGCCTGTGTGACTGGAAGTTGGTGCTTCCATCCATTCGGTACTGGAACACTCAGGGAGTTGGTGCTTCCTTCTAGTGGGTGCTAGAGAAACCAGAGAGTTGGTGCTCTCAAAGAAGTTGGTACTTGTATAAGTGGAAGTAGGTGCTTCCATCTAGTTGGTGCTGGGACACTTAGGGAGTTGTTTCTTCCTTCTAGTGGGTGCTAGAGAAACCAAGGAGTTGGTGCTTCCTTCTAGTAGGTGCTAGAGAAAATAGAGAATTGGTGCTCTCAACAAGTTGCAACTTGCAAAACAGAGGTTGTAGCCTCACAATGAGTTGGAGATTTTCTTCCTTCTAGTGGGTGCTAGAGAAACTAGGGAGTTGGTGCTTCCTTCTAGTAGGTGCTAGAGAAAACAGAGAATTGGTGCTCTCAACAAGTTGCAACTTGCAAAACAGAGGTTGTAGCCTCACAATGAGTTGGAGATCATAAGTATGATAATGTACAGAATGTAAAGATTACTTATCATACCAAGAAGAAAAGGTTTTTACCCTTTATGGGTTTCCTCAGGAAATATCTGTCTCTGCATATTTCATATGTGTGATTGATGTCGAATGGTCTATTTCTTATCTCCCTGCATTATTTTCATTATCATTGAGTGCTCTGTAAATAGTTTAAAATAAGCATAATTGTTTAAGCACGGTAACAACTGATTCACCCCCCCCCCTCTCTAGTTGTCCAACAATTGGTATCAGAGTCGGTTACTTTTATCTAAAGGTAGATCTGTAAGCTTAAACATGACAAGTCATGAAGGGACTTCAGCCACTAAGCCTCCTCTATTTGATGGAACAAATTTTTCCTTCTGGAAGTTTAGAATGAGAACATACCTAATGGCCTTAGGTGCTAATGTTTGGGATGTAGTAGAGATTGGATACATAAAGCTTGTTTTGCTAGCTTCCAAAGATGATAAGTTAGAATTTATCTTTAATGCTAAGGGAATGAATGCTATCTTTAATGGAATTGCAGAAGGCGAGTTTGTAAAGGTGATGCATCTTCAAACTGCCAAAGAAATGTGGGATAAACTTATTAGCAACTATGAAGGAAATGAGAAAGTAAAAGATGCCAAACTTCAAACATTTAGGTTGAAGTTTGAAAACTAAAGATGAAAGAAGATGAAACAGTTAGCAAGAATTTTTTAAGAGTTGAAGAACTTGTGAATGCCATGAAGGGTCTTGGTGAGAAGATTGAAGAATCAATTTTAGTTCAGAAGATTTTAAGATCTTTGCTTGATAAATTTAATGCAAAAGTCTCTGCAATAGAAGAAATAAATGATCTTAAAAATCTGTCCATTGATCAACTCCTAGGAACTCTAACTGGATATGAAATGAGAATCAATAAAGATAAATCCATTACTAGAGAAGCATCTTTTAAAGTAGACGACAATATTGATTCAGATTTAGATGATATTGAGGCAAAATTTGTGAGAAGGTTAAAGAAAGGATTAGGAAAATATCAAGGCAAGATTCCCTTAAAATGTTTTAACTGTGGTAAGATAGGTCATTTTTCATCTAAGTGTCCCCACCAGAAAAAGAACCAGAACTCAGATGATGAAAAGAAGCACAAATTCAAGAAATATAGTAAAAAGAAAAGTTTGTGTGCAAACAATGACAATTCCTGAGAAGACATAGATAGTGATTCATCATGTGAAAATAAAGTGAATGGCTTTATTCTTATGTCTATGGGAGATTTTGATGATGAACAAACAGGAGGTGAAATGGATGATGAAGAAGATGTGGTGGATATGGAAGGTGAATTAATCAGTGCTTTGGAAGAAATTGACAGACTCAGATGTAAGAAGAGAAAACAAAAACAGTTGTTGAAACAGTTTAAAATGAATGGTGAAAAACCTGATGAAAACTTTTCTCTACTAAAAGTGGATTTAGAAGAGGCAAATAAAATAGAATACATACTGAAACAACAGTTGTCAGAGAAGAAAGCGAGGTATGAAGACTTAGAAGAGAGATAGTAAAAACTAGGAAAGAGTTGGAGAAGTTTCAAGCCTTGTATCATCAGAATATGTCAAGTATCAAAGCCTCAGAAGGATTAGCCACCATTCTGAATCAGAAAAGGAATCCAAAGATGAAAATTGGTTTGGGTTATGAAGAGGGATCAAGTAGTGCTGAGCCAAGAAACAAAGAACCCATCAAGTTTGTCAAATCTACAACCAATGACAACAACAAACCTGCAGAAACAAAGGAAGACAATCAGCTGCCCAGGAGGAGTAAAGAAAAAGGTGTTAGGACTGAATCTGTAGAAGAAAGAAATAATTCACTCCATACTCAAGGAAATCATCAACATGGAAGAAATCGACCTACTCAAAGAGGACAACCATTTTTCAGGTACCAAGGATTTTTCTATGGATATTGTTTTTTTTGTTCTAACTTTGGTCACAAATTTGTAAACTGTTCTTTAAAATTTAGATATGAGCAAGCTAGACATTCAAGGTATAGATATCTGCCACAACAACGAATGAGACACCCAAGTAAAAAACCTCCACAGATTGCAAATCACTTGATGACTGGGAAAAGGACACAGGTTAAGCATAACAATCGTTTTGACTCTTTAATCAATGAACCAGAATGCTACATCTGTCATAACTATGGACACAAAGCTATTGATTGTCACTTAAAGAACTATGAATCAGATTTGAATTCCTCTGCTGAAAATGTCAAGGTTTGGAAGAAGAAAGAAAGTGATAAGTTTGGATTAGTGTTGTAGGCTCAAAGACAAAAGAACCCCTGGAATATAGATAGTAGATGTTCCAAGCACATGACTGGAGAAAAGGATAGGCTTATGTTTATAAGCAAAATCAAAACAGGAAATGTGATCCTTGAAAATGATGAACCAGGTAAAAACAAGGATAAAGGGATGGTGAGTTTAAGTAATGGAAAAGGAGATTCTCGGGATGATCTTCCTATAGATGGGATGAAACATAATTTGCTCAATGTAAGTCAAATGTGTGACAGAGGATGTAAAGAGGTGCTCCTTTCGAAAGACTGTAAGATAAAGTCTATAAACGCATGACAAGTGGTGGCTAAAAGCATAAGGACAAACAATAATGTTGATGTTGAATCCTCCCCTGCAAGTAAAGAAGAAGATTCAGATACAATAAAAGAATGTTTAGTTAGAATTTATCCCATGGAAGAAGTAGAAGAAGAATCATGTCATAAGATGCAAGCAGAAGTTTTGAAGGTTGAGAAATCAAACACCCAAAGCAAGTTCTTGAACAAATCCATGACCCTGGATAAGCTCTTGGATAGTCAAATATCACCAACTAACAAATTTGTTGTTGGATACATCAAAGAAAAAATCAGTACTCCTAAGAAACCTGATACAGGTCCTTCATTTGTGAGAAATAAAAGCAGGTATGAGAGTGGTTGTAGAAGTTTTTTCTTGTGATTGAATATGGTCATAAAATCCTTGGATTGTAGGGATCATGGAAGAAAAATGAAATTGTAGTAATAAAGATCGATGAGAATCAATGGGGAGATCCAAGGGTCATTTAAAAAGTACAAGCTACAATTGTGCAATGTTCAAGTAGGACAATGACATTCGCAGCAACAACATTCTGATGAACAAAATTATATACATGACATTCTGTAGAGATAACAAGAGGAAAGACCTTGTTAGGGAAAGATACCCTTTTAGAAACAAAGGAGGAAAAAAATCAGAAGCAAAGAGAGAATAGTGATAGGGGGAGTCATCCAGTTATGACAAGAAAAGGTTGATGAAGGAGTCCCAGTAAGAGAGGTGAGCAATATTCAATCTGCTACAGAGGACACAGTTGAAGATGAAGATGAACAGGTCCAAGAATCATAAGGAGAAGACTCTGGCTTAGATACAAATACTCTGCACGACTCAAATAAGATAGTTCATCCATTTAGAGGGAGTTTGTATTGGTTGAATATCTGATACCTCCGACAAGTACTGCAACAACTTAGGGGGAGTGTGTTTTCTTTGACATTGATGTCAAAGGGGGAGAAAAGAGTCTGGGTGCCTTTGTTGCCATCAATGCCAAATGGGGATATTGTTAGCATGTTTTGTAGGCAGTGTATTCTTGTCATTGATGGAAATTAAAACAACGACGATAGCTTAAGTACAGGAAGAATGTGCCAGGCGGGCACCAGAAGTATTTTGGGAAGACGCAGCAGAGAAAGTTTGATAAGATCAGAAGAGATAGTGCAGAGGTGCTTTGAAATTAATGGAAAATAGGCTCGGAAGACATTGTAAGTCCACAAAGGAGAAGCACACAAATGGAGGACAGATATTAGGCGTTAGATCTGAGTGCGGGGATCGACAGTCGTTAGATCCAGGAGAACCTGCACGATCTTTAAAGTGCAAGGTAAAGCGGGCTTACAAAATCCCAAAAGAAGGAGGACGATTCATCTTCAAGCAGGACACGTGGTTACAGATTAGCATTTCACTGACTAAGAAGTCAAATGAACAAAGTTCTCTATCCTATGAAATCACGAAATGAAAAACCACAACTTAATCTCCATTTTTGAGTTTCAGATACCAGGATTTGGAGGTTTCAAGGACACTCACGACAAGAATTATGAAATCACAAAATGTGAAAGATTAGAGCATGTCAAAGACTCCATTTCAGAGTTTCACAGATCGGGAAATCAAAGATCAAAGGAACTTTAACCTTTGAAGTAGCGAACCTCAAAATCCCAAAAGAAGGAGGACCATCCATATTCGGGAAGGACACATGGTTACAACTCAACATTTCGTTGACTGAGAGGTCAAAGGAAGGAGTACGCTAACCTCTCAAACTCGCGATATGAGAAATAGTGAATTAATCTAAGTCGTTGATCAAAGGGATATCCTGGACAGTTGATTAGGCACAACGAAGGCTCGTGAATTTGTGAAATGATCCTTGTCGTTGAAGCCAGAGGAAACATGGAGAAAGATTGGCATTTCGTCGAATGAAAGGTCAAAGGAAGGAGTGCTCTAACCTCTCTAACTTGTGATATGAAAAATCGTGAAATAATCCTAGCCGTTGGATCGAGGATTGATCTGGATCATTGATCAGACATGATGAAGGCCCGTGAAGTTTTGAAATCATCATAAGATATGGATCATTGGTTCCATAGGACACATGGCGAAAGATCATCATTTTGTTGACTAGAAAGTCAAAGGAACAGGGTTCCCTAACCTATCGAACTCGTGATATGTGAAATGTCAAAATGAAAAATTGTGAAATGCCTTTTAGCGCAGCCTGTGGTCACCACTGGTGGTCACGTGAGGGGAAGAAGCTAGTGGAGCTAAAATTTTTTTGAGTTTTAGGTATTTTGACGTGGAGTTTCGAGACTCTTCACCATAGGAATGCCGAAATGCTGAAATACCAAAATGAGAAATGGCGAAATCAACATGAGACCCTATGCTTGTAATCCAACAGTGTTGGATACTTGGAAATCTAATCGAAGGGCTACTGTTTCTCTTCACGATTAATTTTTTAGCTATGATTCAGTTAGTAGAATTGAATCATGGTTCTTGGACAGTTGGCGTTTCAGTTGCTGAAGCATTGTTCTAGGGATTTGAGGGGTAATCGAAGGGGTTGTAGAATATAAAAAGAAACATGCAGTGACTGTGTGGGGTTGGTTGTTCTGAATGAAAAATGAGTTGAACTGTAAAGAAGGAAAAATTACATTATGCGCAGTGTGAGACCAACAATATGCACAGTGTGAGATAAAACTTAGAGATGAGTAACAGATGAGGAATAGACAGAAGCGAGATGTAGTTTTCTTTTTGAGTCTTGAGCAAGCAAAGCAGAGAAAAAGTGGAGTGGCAGTGAACAACCCGATGAGCAAAACCATGGCATGGTGAAGAGCATGCAGAGGCACTGTGCATGGAGAACAAAGAAGGTGCACAGATAGTATAAATATGTAGAATAGAGAAGAGATGGAGGTTGTTGTGGAGAGGAATTACACAAAGGGAAATAACATGTTGTGGGCAGGAGCTGAAATACACAGAAGAGGTGTAATTCATAGAATCAAAATAAGACACAAGCATAAAGCACAACAGAAGAAAAGAACATAGATGCATAACTAAGATAGTAAAAGAAGGTTGATGTGCACTTGTAGAGAAAAACATAAGATCAGAAAGCACAAGAAGATGCAGACAGAGAGACACTGATACAGGAGAGCAGAGAAGCATAGTATAACAGTGATAAGGCTGGTAATCCAATGACAACTATTGAATCACTGTAATAAGTTTCAGTAGAAAATATTTATAATTAGGGTGGTAGGGAGGTGCTAGGGCAGACTGTTGTCCTCAAATATTCAAGTGGGTTCTTGAACACGGGGATTTGTAGCTTCCATATGGTTGCAGCCAGAAAAGCTAGGGTGGCAGGGTGGTGCAAGGGAGAATTGTTGTTCTCTATTATACAGGTTGGTGTCCGTGTGACTAGAAGTTGGTGCTTCCATCCAGTCGGTGCTGGAACACTCAGGGAGTTGGTGCTTCCTTCTAGTGGGTGCTAGAGAAACTAGAGAGTTGGTGCTCTCAAACAAGTTGGTGCTTGTATAAGTGGAAGTAGGTGCTTCCATCCAGTTGGTGATGTAACACTTAGGGAGTTGTTGCTTCCTTCTAGTGGGTGCTAGAGAAACCAGGGAGTTAGTGCTTCCTTCTAGTAGGTGCTAGAGAACACAAAGAGTTAGTGCTCTCAGGAAGTTGCATCTTGCAAAACAGAGATTGTAGCCTCACAATGAGTTGGAGCTCATAAGTATGATAATGTACAGAATGTAAAGATTACTTATCATACCAAGAAGAAGAGGTTTTTTCCCTTTATGGGTTTCCTTAGGAAATATCTGTCTCTACATATTTCATATGTGTGACTCATGTCGAATGGTCTATTTCTTATCTCCCTGCATTATTTTGATTTTCATTGAGTTCTCTGTAAAGATTTTAAAATAATCATAATTGTTTAAGCACGGTAAAAACTGATTCACACCCCCCCCCCTCTCATTTGTCCAACAATTTTCCACCATTATTGGACACTTCTGAGATCGCAGAACAACTGACATCAATAGATATCAACCCTCACTTCATGAAAAAATAATCCATTGATCAGATCGTGGACACATAGGTCAAGGGCACTTGCCAGTAGCACATCCAACTTTATCGGGTTGTCAAGGCAGGGAAAATCCTTCACCAAGGCAAGTGGCTCACCCGGGGCTAAATCTAGCATAATTTTCCTCACCTGATGGGGGAAATCAATGCAATGGATATCATTTCTTCCTAAGGGGGGAGGATTGATCTAGGTGGATATTGTTGTCCACCCACCTATTCCTTTGGCTCCTCGTCTCCGTTTTTTGTTCGAAACATTCTTATTTACTTCTTTGTAATTGTGGATTCTACACTTCTCGGGTTGTCTGAATCCCCACACATCCTCCAGGTGGATACGAGTGGTCTCTCGCCTATTCAAACTAGATTATTTTGTATGTTTTCATGTCAACACATCTTGTTGTACTTCTGAGGCCATTTTGGGGCCCTAAACATTGTTATTTTGGCTTTCCATAGTCAAAATATAGAGAGAGTCAAAGTTTGATGGTGGAATGTGTAGCTCCTTGAAATACCTTTCCAACGGGCTATCGCGCACCTAAAATGAAGGTCATATGCAAAATTTACGGCCCTAGGAAGTTGAGGTACCAAATTACACCAACTTACCTATAGGGCCCACATGACTTTGGGCGTTTCACCTTCTAGGGTTAGGTTTTTGGATATATAGGGTTTTTGCATTCATGATTAATATCAAAAATACCTATGGAGCCTCATTGTAATCCATTCTTCTTAGATGGATGCACATAGTAGTCACATCTCTTCTCAGAGATAGCTACCACCATTCGAGCAAGTTTTCAGTTCTACAGTTTTACAGTTTCAACCTATTTCATTATTTAATAGAATATATTTCTCACCGGATATTTGAGTTATTCTCCATATCTCTGTGTTTATTGTATTCAATATATTAATCAGTTTGTTCTGCTCCTAATTCTGGGTCAATATCTACCCTGAAAAAAATTAACCCACAATTTTTTGTAGAGGAAAGTGCTTTGATACCACTTGTAAGGTACTAGATCTATTATATTAGAAGAATAGAGAAATAATGCAAAGAATAATACTGAGATAGCAACATAATACTGAAAAATACTGCAGTGATGAAATGCCCAAATTCTTAATATGAAGAAATGTGTAGTAATTTCGCAACCTGAATGCAGGAGGCACAATTGTGCGACAATATATCTTGTATGTTATATTTTTGTTTCCGTACGAAGGGTTAGGGTATTCAAGGGTTCTATAGTCAAGGGTTTTCCCTGTGTTATATCTCTATGATATACGTGTAGAGTCCAATAGTAGTACTCTATCCAATATCTCAGAGCACCAATTAAGGAGGCTAGACTGTGCCCTTATTTGTACTACCTGACTACCTAGGCACTAGAGAGTATCTTCTTGAGTGATTTTCTTAGTGAAACTATTAAAGTCAAGCGGTCGATCAATTTATCTATGGAGGAATTCAAGATATCTAGGTCGATCTGTATACAGGTGTGGTCTGATGCGCTACCACTCGAAGGGGTGCCAGCAAGGGTTACAAGGGTGGCCAACAGATGTGCACTTAAGTACCACTTGTATTTCCTGCATGTATGACTCCCTGATCATGGGTTTATGCATGTAACGACAAATATCTATAGCTTTAAGACATCGGAATACATCTCGACCTTGAAAAAAATTAATCCACAAGTTTTTGGCAAGGAAAGTGCTCTAATACCACTTGTAAGGTGTCAGATCTATTATATTATAAGAATAGAGAAATAATGCAGAGAATCATATTGAGATAGCAACAAAATACTGAAATATTGCAGAGATAATAGTGGAACAACAAATTATATGGAACCACAACACCAAAATTATAACTTTATTGATCGAAAACAATGTTCACTTGTCTCTTTGAGGGGGCAACCTCCAACAGAGCAGATCTCTATTACAATAATTTTCCAAGACAAAAATTCTCATACCCTCAACTCATATTTATACTAAATATATCTATCCAAAAGAAAAAACTAGAGGAAGACCATTCTAGAAGTGGAAGCTTCTATTAGGTATTCTTACAATTGACTTATTCCTCCTTATTGCTAGGCCTTATTAATATTGACCTTTATTACATGGAAATATATTATTCAACCCACTTGAGCGGTTAGGTAGGTTAGGTCCCTAACAGTCTCTGACTTTCACTTGATGAGGCTCATCACTTGGCCTCCGATGCAAATCAGAGTAGTTCATTCAAACTCATCCAATGTGTATCAAAGGAGTTCACATAAACTCCTCCTATGAAAATCAAAGGAGTTTCCATCAACTCCTTTGAAACCTAAAAAGATTCCTTTCATAAAACAACCATAACTTTTGAATCAAGTTTCCATTTCGTGTATTATTTATACCTTTGGAAAGGTATTTATGAGATATACAACTTTATAGTTATAGTTTTTTATAAATTACTAACCTATTTCCTTAATTTTTCAATATTAATATCTAGTACCCTGTTGGCCTCCTCGGAGAACGCATTGCCTCAAGCATGAGTAGACGAACCAGGCATTGAATATAGGGAAGTTTACTTGATATTTCAATTATTTGATGGATCAATTATATGAATTATAATGGTTAGTATTGATAGTTTATTTAGAGTTACTCTCATCTACTGTATGTTGAATGGTACCATGTACCGAGCAAAGGAGGTTAACACTCAAAATTATCACGATGCAATATACAACTAAAGACGACAAAGGAGAAATAACAAAATATGTAGTAGTGAAAGGGGAACAATGAAGGTAATCAGATGCAAACGACTGAGGAACGAGTCCAAATACTTGAACGATTGAATTTTTGCAATGTTTGAGCCATCATTACATTATATGAGATGCACCACAACCAAAATCCTTGATGAAACACCAACATTAGAAGAAAAATTCGAATTTTAATTGCTAACTTTATCCCGCATCATTACAAAGGGGATAAAGAAAAAATTTAGGAAATTAAAGGTCACTAGGGTAGGTGGAAGGCCAAGGGTCAAATTGAACCTCATTAAATACTAAAATTGTACCCAAAAAATGGGGATTTTGGTTTTTCAAACATGGTACAATTATCAACTATTTTGGGAATACAGTGTCAACTAAAATTGGAGAGTTGTCCATAGATTTTTCATGTAATATTGTTGAAACTGTTAATACGGAGAATTTCTCAAGGATAACTTTTGACTGAGAGAAGGACTCACATGTGTTGTTGTTTTTCTTCGAACTATTTCAAGCATAATGTTTGGTTTTCACATGGGTTGTAAGAGCATGTTTGTTGATGCACTATTCTGATGCAATATGTGTTTTCTTGCAGTCTTGTTACTCTTTCTTATATTATGTGTCCTGAGCGAATGAGCTGGTAATGTATGTGATATAGTGACTTATACTATTATGGTTATATATTCATGTGCATTTTTGGACATGTTGTTATGGTGTTGGCATTGATTTCAAAGAGGGTAATTATGGTGAATGTTGGACATGGTGTTATGGAATTGGAAATGATATCAAAAAGGGTCAGTATGGATAAAAATTATGTGTTATATTGATGCATTCATACTAATGTCCCAGAAAAAGTGTATGGAATGTGTTACTGGCATCCATTCACAAAAGAAGCAATTGAATAGACAAAGAGGTGAGGTTTTTTTTCACTCCATGAAGGTATCATTGAAAACCTTTACAAAGGAACCTAAAAAACAAGTTATGGTCATCTAAATACAAAGGGAAAAGATCAAAATCAGGTGCTCAATGAAATGCAGTGGGTGTCAAGGGTCTAGTATGAAATCCTCTATTAGACATTGTTGGAGGCTTGCCAAAGGCCAAAGAGGAAAAGCATGGCATTTCTGGGAAAGAAAGTGTGCACAAGAGAAGCAACAACTGGAAGGAAACACAACACATGGGCATGCAAGTAAGGTGTGCACAAGGGAAGCAATAGCTGGAAGGAAGAACAACATGTGCACATGCAGAAGAAGACATAATGACGGTAGGTTTAAGGTTTTGGTAAGGTATTGTAAACGAATAAAGAGCCTAGAATGTATAAATATAGATGTTTAGGCATCATGGTCGGTTCACTTCGGAGTACTATTATTATGTTGTAAGTTATACATGAGTTGATGCGATATGTAATGTTTTTCTGTAAGACCTATTTTGTAAGTTGTTGAGCTAGAAGAGACGAGAGAAGGTAGATCTTGAGGATTAGATCACAGGATGAGGAGCCTGGTGCGATCTAGTTCACCTCATATAGATCCTACCCATCAGAGGGGAGATGTAAGTGCCAAGTATTGTAGATGTGAACATAATATAATAAAGGAGTTGAGAGCCAAATATTTGTGGATGTAGCCCTAGGAGGGGGTGAACCATGGTAATATCTGTGTTATTTGATGAATGTTTGTCTTTCTCTCTTGTCTAAAGCAGTTATTATTATGTTGAATGCATGAATTAATATATTGTTTGTTTAAGTGCTTTTGCGATATTAAGGGAATAAACCTATGGATCTACTTCATAAATTGTGAATAATAGTATGTGGCATTTGTAGGTCATAATAATGGTTCAATATCTATCCCGCTTATCTCATACTCAATCCTATGTTGTAAACACCTGAGAATTACAGCCACCCATTAAATATATCATGAGTGAGACTGTGCAACACATTCTGTGTGATGCATTTCCTTCTGGTTTACCAAGGGGGGTGATAGATTTAGAGGCTTTGTTAGAACCTTGAACAGACATGAACATTGGGTCAATAAACTCAGACAGTATAGAAGAGAAGTGACCAAAAAATGGTTTTGTTACCGTTGGTAGGAACAGGAAAGGATTGAGTAGAGAAGATAACTCGAAGATATGTCAGAAGAAGATTACGAAAAGGTTAGGGAAGAGACCAATGAGCCATTAGGAGTGAAGTTTTAGGCCATGGAATCCCACAAAAGAAGATATCGAAACTTGGCTAGGAACTAAGGAGCTAGAGTTTGCATAAAAAGACAATAGAAACCCTAGACTAACAACTCACAAATATCTTGAGAAATATGTGTTTACTGATTTACACAAAGTCTTTTTCTGTGATTTTCTACATCTATTACAGGAGTGGATACTAAGGTTGAAGGATAACCATGCAACAAACTAGATTCGACAGCTAGATTGGACCCTAGTACATATTGAGTAGCTTCAATAGACCAACAAAAATTTCACCCACGCAGTAGAATTTTGGCTTGATAGTATTGTGGTAGGTTTTATCACAGAATTTGTAGTAGACACACCGAAGTCATACAACACAGTGGAGCAAGATTTTCTACGGGGACCTTGAGGAAGGTACATTTGATCACTCTATACTTCGATTAAGATATTGATATATAAAAAAGGTGTAATGACAATGGAATCAGACAACTAAACTTCCCTGCATGCATGGGGGAAGGGGGGAAGAACTAACAGAAAGAGGAGAAATGGGAGGAAAGGATAAAGGAAAGACGAAGGAGGAACCCTTGGACCTGATCAGGATGGATGACGACCACATCAAGTGGATCTTAGCAACAACGAGAAAAATGCGTAGAGGAGAAACCTACCAATACAAGGTGAATACAAATAAGAGAGTTATAGCCACGAGGGAAGGCTTGGTGAGTGATGAGGAAGAGGTATAGGATATTTGGGCTGAGGAGCAGATTGAGGAAATCCTTCGCGCAACATATGATCGAAAGATGAGAGGTCCAAGAGAGGGAGGAGAAGGCAACCATCCTATCCATATTAATTTCATGTTGGAACCCATAAACCCATCTGTGACTAATACACCAAAGAGAACACCACCGTTTAGACAACCGAAGTTCAGAAGCAGTCAGAAAGAAGGAAGTACATATACACAAGGAGCAACAATTGGAGGAGCTAGTTTAGGCAACAATAGTCTAGTATCTACACCACGAGGAGTTATTAGTTCAAAATTAAAAATGGAAATACATGATCCCACCATCAGGTTACCCAAATTTTGAACAGAAGCAACAAAAGACCCTGAGAAAGATTTGTTCATTTGTGCAATGATCTGGGAAGCAAAACAGATAACTGATGAAGATACCAAACTTGTGCAGTTAGCTATTACGCTAAGAGACCACACACTAGACTGGTACATGAATCTAGATGAAAAAAGTGCCCCTGGTACAACAAGGACACTGGTATACATTAATAAGTTACTCATAAATGATTTCCAGAAGTCGAGCTCAGAGGATCAATACATGAACGAGCTGATAGAAATCCAACAGAAACTAGGAGAGCCTGGATGGGAGATTGATTAGAGATTCAAGCGACTGAAGGGGATGTTGAAGTATCTCATGACTGAGACACAACATAGACACTTGTTTGTTAATTCATTGTTACCACACTTAAAATACCCTTTGTGACAATAGAATTTCCAAATGCAGGCAAAAGCTCTGCAGGCAGCCTTATAGATGGAAGAAAATCAGTATCAACAGATGGACCCAACTATTGAAGAAATCAAGGAGGACTTGAAGAACTTAACATTTTAGCTAAACCATAATAAGAAAAAATATAAAAAAGAAGTCATTTGGTGTACCACATGCAGGACGAAAGGACATTGTTAGGAACCAAATATCAATATAGCATAGAAAAACCTCAAAATAAGTACCCAACGCCTTGAAAAAGAGAGGAATTTAGATAATAAGACTCTTCGAGGGGGAAACCTCCTTATGCCCACATAAATTTCCAAATACAAGATGATTCCAAATGAAAATGTCTCCTTGGTATATATAGGAGACTAGGAGGTATAGTTACAACTAATGGACTAATGCCGACATAAATAAAATAACAATACTAATGTAATATGCCCCAATTAAGGGGTAATGAACCACTATTTAGGGCTTAACATGCCCCTCCCCTTGAGACAAGTGGTGTCCACAATGATTGAGTAAATATGGATGCTTCTATATAAAATACTCATCTTCCCAAGTGGAATCTTCAGCTGGTAGTTTCCTCCATTTAATGAGATACTCTAAAATGGATCTATTCCTCAACTGGTGAATTCTTGTGTCAGTGATGGCTTCATGCTCCAATATGATTTTACCTTCCTCGTAAAGTTCTGGAAATATAGTTTGAATTGGGACCTTTTCACCTATAACCTTCTTTAAGCATGAAACATGGAAAACTGGGTGTACTCGTGAAGATGCAGACAAATCCAATTTGTATGCCATAATACCAATCTTTTGCAACACCCTATAAGGGCCATATTACTTTGGTGATAATTTATTATCCTTCTTATCTTGCTTTAGGGGCATATGTTTGTATGGTTGTAGTCTTAAAAACACCCAATCCCTTACTTCAAAACTTCTTTCACTACAATGTTGATCTGCTTGTTGTTTAATGTGATTTTGTACCATAGTCAGGTTGTCCTTTAATATTTGGAGAACTAGTTATTGATCGTCGATGTGATATTCCACTTCTTGAACCTTAGATTTTTATTTTAGATAAGAAGTGATGGAAGGAGGGTGGTATCCATAGAGTGCCATAAATGGTGTCATTTTTGTTGCAATATGAATGGAAGTTTTATACCACCATTCTACCAAGGGTAACCATTTGAACCATTGTGTTTGTTTATCAGAGACAAAGAAACGAAGGTAGACTTCCATACATTTGTTCACTATCTCGGTTTTTCCATCAGATTGAGGATGATAGGATGAGCTATGAGCCAATTGAGTACCCAAACAAGAAAATAATTATTTCCAAAAATGTCCAGTGAAGATGGGATCTCTGTCACTTACAATAATATTTGGGATTCCATGTAGCTTTTGAACTATCTTCATGAATGTAGTGGAATTTATACTAGCTTTGAAGGGATGATAGAGTGCACAAAAGTGTGTGTACTTGGTCAGTCTATGAACAATCACCATGTTGACACTCTTTCCTTCAGACTTTGGTAACCCTGTGATGAAATCCATGGAAACCTCCTCCTAGTGCTAACTTGGGATGGCTAATGGTTGTAAAAGACCTGGGTTATTAATTGTTTCCACCTTATTTTGTTGGAAAACCAAACACTCTGCCAGAAACCTTTGAACGTCGTTTTTAAGGTCAACCCCAAAAAATTCCTTCTTTACCCTATGGTAGGTTTTCAAAAATCCCGAGTGCCCTCCTACTGGAGAGGTGTACAATTCCAATAGTACCTTTTGTTTGAGTTGGGAGTTCTTACATAAATATAATCGATATTTGTACCATAGTGAATAAATTTTTATGTAAATGTATTTGATGCACTGGAATCCTGTTGCAATCTTTGAATGAGAGTCCACAATTTTTCGCCATTCTTCCATTCATCCCTTGCTTCTATTATCCAATCGCGTTGGATGATCGAGATAGCATAGAGAAAGACCTCAACATCTTCATCCTTTCTTGAGAGTGCATCTGCCACAACATTTTTCTTCCCTTTTTTATAGATGATTTCAAAATCATAACCCAATATCTTGGTTACCCATTTTTGTTGTTCTTCTAAAGATAGTCTTTGTTCCAAGAAGTATTTAAGAGTATCATGATCTATTTTTACCTTGAAGTTCCTACCTATTAGGTAAGGACGCCATTTATTCAATGCATGTAGTATTTCCATCATTTCCTTATCATAAATGGGTCTGTGTAAGTCCTTTCCCTTGAGTGGTCGAATTTCAAAAGCTAGGGGCCTTCCTTTTTGCATTAGGACAACACCAATTCCATTTCCCAAAGCATCACATTCCACAATAAAGGTTTTTTTGAAGTCTGGAGTGGTCAAGACAGGAGCTTTACACATCACCTCTTTAAGTTGTTAAAAAGACTTAGTTTCCTCTGGAGTCCATGAAAATGCATCCTTCTTAGTTAGTGTCATTAAAGGTGCTGCTATTTTTCCATAATATCGAACAAACTTGCGGTAGTAACCTATCAAACCCAAAAATCCTCTAATATTCTTCAATGTTTTGGGAATCGGCCAGTTCATCATGGCCTTAATCTTGTTAGGGTCTACATTGACACCTTCATGAGATACAATATGACCCAAATACTCTACCTCCTTTAATCCAAAGAAAAATTTGGATGGTTTGGCATATATTTGTAGCACCTTGTCAACATGTCGCACATGATCCTCCCAAGACTTGTTATAGATTAGTATATCATCAAAAAATACTAACACAAATTTTGAAAGAAGGGTTTGAAAATGGAATTCATCAACCCTTGGAATGTGGAAGGTGAATTTGTAAGGCCAAAAGGCATGACCAAAAATTCATAATGGCCTTCATGAGTTCGGAATGTTGTTTTTGGGATATTTTCTTCCTTCATTCTAATCTGATGAGACCCTGAACGAAGATCCAACTTTGTGAAATAGATTTCTCCATGTAGTTCATATAACAATTCATCAATGATGGGAATGGGAAACTTATATTTAATAGTGATCTTGTTGATCTCTCTATAATCCGGACACATACGCCATGAGCCATCTTTCTTGAATACCATTACCACTGGTGTAGAGTAAGAACTTTGGATAGGTCTAATAATGCCAACCTCTAACATTTCTTCAGCCATGCGCTCAATTTCACTCTTCTGGGCATAAGGGTATTTGTATGGTCTAATGTTAGGAGGAACACTCCTAGGAATTAGGTGAATATCATGATCATGATTTTGAGTGGGTGGAAGACCTTTGGGAATATATTTAAATAATTTGGAATGCTTATCAGTGATCCCTTATAGATCTAGAGGAATAGATGGATTAGATTTTTGAACATATAGTTAGAATAGTTGTACAATAACACCTTGATGCCCCTTTTTCAATAATGTTTTCATGTCATTAGATCTTATCACCTTATCGGGTTTCCCTGTGATACCTCTTAACTCAATTGTTTTTCCTTCCAATGAAAATTTCATGAAAAGTCCTTGAAAATTAAAAGCCATTGTTTCTAATGATTGTAACCATTGGATTCCTAGTACAACATCAACACCACCCATGGGTATAGAAATCATTGGACTATTCATTACATATTCCCCCATAGTAATATTGATATTACTGCATTTTCCTGAGCAAATGATAGTTCCTCAATCTGCAATCATTAATTGAAACTTTGGCACTGGATATACAAAGAAATTGAGAGATTTCGCTGATTTATAGCGAATGAAATTATGAGTACTACCAGAATCAATTAGGACTATTACCTTTTTATTTTTGATATATCCTTTGATCTTGAGGGTTTGAGGAGTGCTAGTTCCAGCCAATGCATTACACGATATCATGGGAGTCAACTCTTCAGACGAAATTGCTTCTATGTTTTCATCTTGAGATGGTTCTTGTTCTTGTTTTTCTTCCTCTTCACAATCTATGTAGAATAATGTATTCTCACCACACTTATGTTCCTTACTGTACTTGCTGTCACAATTAAAAAATAAACCTTTTTCTTTTCTTTCCTCCAATTGTTGAGGTGTCAACCTTGTAGGTTGAGGTGTTTTAGAAGAAGGAGCATTGTTCTCTCTATAGATGTTAGGATTGGTCCTTCTAGTAGCCATAGCCATATTTTTACTTTCAAC